>BMAO01024203.1:0-34886 GCA_019973975.1 Trichonephila clavata
TTAAAAGAAGCCAATGAACCCTATCATGCTGTTCTATTATTTTTTTTAAATCAGGAACGAGATAGCTTGTTGAAATTCTTATCGCAGCATGCAAGTTTATTCAGCCTACTGACATCTGCATTACTCTCGTTGATCTTCATGCAAGAAAAACTTTGCTCACAAATATATGGGGATCAGGGACGTAGCTGCTGCCGTATCATCCGTATCAATGATACGAGGCCCCCAAGATATTGGGGCCTCGAACGTATATAAGCTAAAAGTCGTAGAATGTTATTAACAGTTGTGATGGATCTATACGGTTCCTTCTGTTAACCTCTGGGAGATTTCTTTTTGGGCCATCATTTTTTCAACCAACTTTCTCCGAAGACAGAAAGCGTGAATATGCAAATTAAGTTAATAGCTGTTACTAGCTGTATGGCCCGGCGTAGCACGAGCTTTCTGTACTTTTATAAACTTTCCCTTTCCTTCACAAAATCAGCATGAACAATATTCTTTTTCGAAATTACTTTGACTTCTTTGTTTCCTTCCCCTCCGCTAAGTTCGGCGTTTCACGGGCTTTTACCGAGCGTATAACTTAATCCGCATGAGAATTCTCACTTTCCATCATAACGCCACAACCTTTTATTCGCGAGTTTGAAAGTTAGTAAAGTGAGAATAGATTGTTAGTGAAGTGAGAATTGGTTGGAAGTGAAGTGAATTGTGAATAGATGAGAAGTGAGGTAAATCGGCAGTAAAACGTATACGTAAACAGTGTAGGAAGCGAGAAGTCGGAGTACTGAGAAAGTGCTTAGTTTAACTGTTGGAGCCGTGTTAAAGTAAACGCAAGGATTAGACCGCAATAGTTCAGGTACTCTGATCTTTAATCAAGTTGATGTAGGAGAGTTAAATTATTAGTGCGGTCATTAAATAAACAAGCTCTGTATAAAGTTATCTTAAAGTAACCAATTAGGTTTTAAAATATTTGAAGTTTTTTAAGCTTAGGTTTTAGTATCAGTTTTCCATTCTTATAAATTTAATTCATTAAACATATCTTTGATCACAATCAATTCTTTTTGTCTGAAATGGTAACTTCAGTTTTCCCTACTAAAATTCTTTCTGTTTATTTTGAGTGCGTTCATAGTTAACTAATATTAATTTCAAGACCAATATTTGTTTTTATACATATTTACATAACTTAGAGGCTTTTTACATGCTTTCACTAATTTTTATCTGTTACGAAAATGCCATTTTCAAAACGTTCTCGGGTTGCTATGAGACAGTATTTGGAAGAGATGAAATACTATTGAAAAATATTATTCGAAATTGAACGATTATAGAGTGATTATTATACTGTATAAAATAGAATTCGTAACATAGCCAACTTTATTTTCTCACAGTTGAAACGTTACATAAAACACTGTGTAAAAACACGCAAAATAAATACCATATTTGTATAGTTGAAAAGGGAATTACATACATATATATGTGCCTTTTTCTTTTAGACCAAGTAATATGTAATTAAGAACGTGCGTTTTAAAAATTGCATGAATTTATCAAGTATTTTAAATTTACATAGTTTCAGTAAATAATTAACATAAAAAGAAGTACATATACATATTGCCTCAGATAGGACAATGAATTAATTATATGTGAATTAACTATATATTAAATTAAATTATTCATGTTTACTAGTATATAACGCTTTTGTTAATGCCAAGATTAGTAGAAATCGCTATTTTTAGTATAAAAGCCTTTGTAGAGTTTTTTATGTTAAAGATAGTGATTTCTACTATAATCTGCTATGATGAAGTCCAATAAAGTTTGTAATATTGTTTCGTCTGTAATGTAATTAATATCTGTAATAATGTCACCCTGTAATAATGTTTCGAGAAAGCTGAATTGCATCAAGAAATATATTATGTGGCTTTAACTTATTTTTAATCAGAGAAAATTATTTGAATTTATATAATTGTTTTGGTTTATAATTTTTCCAGATGTTATAACAGCATGCCTGCTATTTTAAATCCTACCGGTCACATCTGCAACAGCTGAAAAAAGTTCACCTAAGCTAACAATTTTCAAAAATTATCGTACATTTTTATAGGACAAGATCGGATATTGGACTTTATAATACTGCCGATAGAAACAGATTAACTTGAAAATCTGAAATACTCTTCTGCTATAGATATTATTATAAATGTGTCTTCCGATGAAAAAAAAATGAAAAAATAGGTCTAAGGTCTTTTAAATTGCAATTTTTTCAATTTTTTAAAAGAAATATACGTTAAAGCCTCAACATTTCGGAGCATTTTGATACTAAAAATGTGTTGATACTGTAAAATTTTCCGAAGTTATTGAGAAATAACTAGTGAAACTTAAATAAAAACCCTATCTCTTTTCTTATCTCTTTAACTTCTTTTTTCTCAAAACAACAAATCTTAGCTTGCGCCCAGGATTTCTCAGAAACTCTCTATGATATCAATTTGAAATTTCATACTCGTGTTCAAAATAAGGCTCTCCATAACTTATACAAAAATTTTCAAAACAAATTTAATAAAAAATTTTTTATTTGAATTTTAATTAATTTTTTTCTTAAAATTTTAAAACTTTTGTTAGAATTGTATACAAAAAGTATATTTTTTTCTCTAAATTTCTTAAAAGTTAATATAACTTCTAAAGTGAAAATTTTTATACCATGTAAAATTAAATTTGTAAATTTTGATCATTTTTGTACTTCAGAATCCTGCGCGGTTTAAGATACTGATTTTCATATTTTTGAAAAATTGTCCAATTTGTATTTCTTTATAACTTTTTTAATTTTTTATCAAATTCTCTGAAAATTTGAGAAATAATGTAAATAAATATGATTATCATGTGGTAAAAATTTCAAATGATTGTTTTGTTTTACTGCTACGTTACATTGGTTTCAAGAAGAATGTTTTTTTAGATGCACAGATATATGTTAAGGGTCCTGAGACGTCTTAATCAAATATAGACTAATTTTTAAGTAGCAAAATTTTTAAATATGTATGTCTATGTATATATATTGTGCACTTTCAAATGTTTTATTTATGCGTTCATATTTATTTATTTTCCAAAAAAAAAGGGGGGCTCTCTAAATGAAATTTAATACGGGGCCCTCTCAAGACTAGCTACGCCGATGATGTGGACTCAAATATAAAGAACAATTTTCTTCAAAATTTCTTCATACACGGAAATTTTTCAACTAACGTAGATTTGTAAAAGTCAATATCATAGCATAAAATATTTCTTTCACACTCTGATCTAACTGCGAGAGAATAAGTTCAAGCTGTAGCTCTTCTGTTTTCCTAATAGTCAGAAATAAATACAGTAGAACGTCGTTTATTCGAATCAATTGGTACCGGACACCGTTCGGATACACGATTGTTCGGATAACCGAAAACCGAATGCTGTCCATGCACTATATGATACTGGACACTATAAAAATATTGAAAATCATTCCATGCGGGAAACGTGCTTGAAGAAAATTCCAAATAGGGGCAAAATGTCGCAATTTTACCTTGATTGTGGAAAATAATCACTTATTTTTTTCTGTACCATTGTACATCTTCGTTTTTTCGCTGCAAGGCCTCTGATTCTCTTCAGCAGCAGTAGTTGAGTAGGACTGCAATCTGATTGTTGTTCGTACAACTCCATAGCTGTCTCTAACGCAGAAAACGCATCAGCTTTGGATTTTACCCTTGGACGTCAACATTGCTACTTTCGTTGTTGTTGTTGTTCTCGTCTTCATCCGTTTCATCGTCGACAGGGTCGGATTCTTCTTGCACGGAAGTAACTATCCCGTCCTTATTTGGCATTTGATGTCCACAGTCTTCTGCATCGCATGCTATCCAGGTTTCTACATCCACAAAACTCAACAAAAGAGCACGTATGCACCCCCTCACTTGGAAACAAACTGACCTAATATTCCGAGCAGATGTTTACCAAATCACACAACTGAAATTCTTCAAATATCCTTCATCTTGGGTTTTCCCGTCACTTTTCGCCTCACAGGAAACAATTGTTGAGCATTGCACTGTTCGAAAAAGTATCCGGACTTTGGTTCGGATATTTGAAGCTCTGGATAGTAAAAGTTCGGCTAAACAACGTTCTACTATACGAATCTTTGTTCGCGCGTGTGAAAGAAATCTTGGTTCAGAGTGAATTTTCTGACTGCATTGGCGGGCCGCATGAACACTTTTTGCAGGCTGCTAGTTGCACTCTCCTATAAAAAGATAATAAAAGTCATGATTTATTTGCTTAGAAATCTATTCATAAAATTCTTTTTGCGCATAATCATAAATTGTGCGTTATCCCATCTGAAAAATCGTGTTGTCTCTGATTCTGTTGAGCATAGCCGGCAATTTCAATTTGCAACGTTTTCATGAGCTTCCTCGGTTTAAAAAACGTTTGAATCTTTGTAGTCTTTCTCAAACGTATTTCAGACCCACCATGCAGGGAAGGAGGGGGGGGGATGCAATTTAAATATGTCGAGGCTTAAATATCCTCCCTTTGGTGTGGTGTGGAAGTTAGGAGAGGGGAGTACCAGCTCAGATGTCGTCTTCGTCACTTGACCATGGTTCAAAATTACGAGGTCCGTCGCCAAAAGCCGTCATGGAGCTGAATAGTGCGACGTCATTTTTCACTCACTCACTCATACGTATTTCAGCCATCGAATTTAAGGTACTTTTCCATTTCCCCTTCGTAAATCTCGCCAAGCATGTTTTATAGGCGACAACACACATACATATAAAAAAAATGTTGTTTTTGTTCATTCTCATTAGTTTTTCATCTATTTTTGATGTATTATGGTGAAAAACCCTTACTGATAAGACTTGTTTTGAAAAATCTGATGTAAAAGGTTACCAGCAGGAATATTCCGTTTGGCGTCGGTTGTATCCTTTTTAATGACTTAATCGCTTGCGCTGGTGAGGAGGAAAAGTACCGAATTTAATTTTCAATTGAATGTTTTAGGTATTACAACAGATAATCAAATTGTTCGCAATACTCTTTTCTCGTGGCTTCAACGCCGTATATTTTTCAGTATACAAATCGAGAATTTTCGGAGCTTATGTTATATGCGAGAATTTTTTTAAAGTTATATGCGAATATGTACGGATTTCCTAATATCGGAAAAAGACAGTATGGGGAAAAAAGATTTCGTAAGAAACGTTTTTTAAACATTAGCTATATATATATGCGCCAAGCCACTTTAATTTTACTTTTTAGTTGCTTTAATAGATCATTTATTCTGAAAAAGTCACACATAAATTCAAAATCCATGTCAGAATCCAAAATTTTAGTAATTTTTTATAAATTTTACCAATATTTAGTGAAATTCATGTACACTCTTTGGGATTTCTGAATGCATGGGATCATGTGGCGAATTTTTCTTGCAGGACATAAAATATAGGTGGACAATCACGTGCTGCCTTTTTTTATTGTTGTTGTTTCTAATGCCATCTATTCGACAGTATTAGATCGAAGCCCACGAAATTCACCGCGATAAGGAGCTAGTTTTTATACCTGTCATTAGCCACAGCTTTATTTACAGATGCTCAACTTTTAATCAGAAGTTAAGGGATTAATTATAAACCATACAAATTATCAAGATAAATGTTAATTTTTGTATATAATTTTATATATGACAATCCCATGGGGTTGCTGGTAATTATTAAGCTTGTTCTTAACTTAGTATTGTTAAATTAATTATAAAATACGTTGTGCAGTACTGATACATTTATAAGTGTATTATAACAGCTTAAATGTGTATTTTATTTTTTATTAGGTAAAAATGTATTTTGTTTCCTTATTTTCAGTTAATTAATTAATGTTTAAATAATCTTTTGTTTTCGACTTTTCAATATACTCACGTCCCCCTCGTAGAGTTATCACGCCCTCTTACGGGGGAGAAGCCCCACAGTTTGAGAAACGCTGATCTACAGAAAAAATTTCGAACCTTTGAGTAACTCCTTATTTAATTATCATTAGTAATTATATAAATATATAAATATAAATTATAACTTATTTATTGCAGATGTTCTTTCTTGGTTTGTTAGAAGTCGATTCACTTTGGAGAAAATATACAAGGTAAGAGTTAGTTTTCAAATTACAAACAAAAAAGTTACTTTTATAAAATTAAATGAATGTGTGTACGCTCGTAGTAGCCACATTATGTACGATAATGTAGAAACACCATTATTTTTTTTTAAAAAAAAGGTTTAATTTACTCTTTCGAATATGGATAAGTCATAGCATACCTTCAATGTTTACAGGATTGTTACGTAAAAATTTAGTAGTAGTGGTGGCCTACAGTAGTTATGGCAGTGCTTCTTAAACTTTCAATATTTATGAACCAATTTTCACACACACAATCATAATTTTCATCGCCTTCCTCCCCCTTTTTTCACCTCTATAGAATAATAATGTATTGAATTCAATAATAATTCACTTTGGCGCTTAAGCTACAATACGATTTTAATTATATAAACCACACATCAAGATAAATATTACACTTTCTATATAATTTTGTTTATGATAGGCCCATTGGGTCTCTGGTTCTTCACTTAGTACTGTTAAATTAATTAGCAAATACATTGGATATCTTTATAAGTGTATTCAGTGGCTCACACAGGAATTTTTCAAGGAAGGGGGAGGGTCCAGGGACGAAAGTCCACCACTCTCGTATCATGTTCCAATACGTCCCCTAACATATTCTTTTGATTTTGTCGGTTTTCGGGAGCAAAAAACATTAAATTATTAATTACTGAATAAATAATTCCTTCCTTCCTTCGTGGCTCGACATCGCAGGGCCTTCTCAAGTAGCCTTTTCCAGGCCAGCTTGTTTCCTGCTAGTATTCTCCTAATTCTCAAAGCTAGGAGATCTTTTTCTAGGTCATCCATCCATCTAAGATTTGGCCTGCCCTTTCTTCATGTGCCAATTGGTTGAGCATTGAAGACTTTTTCCAGTGGTGCGGTCTTCGTTCACCCCTCAGGGGGCTCACCTTCTTTAGGTGAGTACGGGTGTCACAATCCCGAGGTGCCCTAGTGATCTTTTCATTTTCCCACGGGGTTTACTGTCTTTGGTAAACACGGGCTTCACGAACCCGGGGTACCCTAGTGATCCTTCTCTATTTTCGACCCTCTTTCTTGTCATTCAATTCGTTCTTTCTTTCTCTCTTCCCGTCTAAACCACAGTTATTAAAACAAATGTTTGGCGCAGTATAGCCGAAATCAGCTCTTGCGCCAATAAACCCCAAAATCACTCACTCACGCGGTCTTCGTTCATTCTGACAGCGTGACCTAGAATAAATAATTAGCATTAATTAATAAAATTAGTGATTAATAACAAACACGTAATTAAATTTTACGTCCTATATAAATAGGAGTATAATCAATCGAAAAAAAGTCAACGACTATGGGGGGAGGGGGTCCGGTTCCGGCCCTTTCTTTATGTACGCCATTGAGTATACTATAATAGTGTAATTGTGTATTTAATTTTTATTATGTCAGAATGCATTTTATTTTGCTTCCTTTCAGTGAATTAATAATATTTTAAAATAATCTTTCATCTTCGACTTTTCGATATGTTCGCGCCCCTCACATAGGGTTAGCTCACCCCCCAAAGGGTACGCCCCGCAGTTTGAGAAACGCTGGGTTATGGTCACGAGTGCATGTCCGGTGTGTCGTGAGTTCGAACCCTGGTGACCCATTCTGTAGAGGGGGGATGATGCACGTTAAATCTGTCGAGGCTCAATGTCCTCCCATTGGTGGGGTGGTTAGTAGAGGGAGGTGCCAGGTCAGGTGTCGTCCTCGTAACTGGATCGAGGTTAAAAATTACGAGGTCCGTCGCCAATAGCTCTCAGGTTGCTTTATAGTGCGACTTCAATAAAAACTTACCCGGCGTGTTGCGGTTTCGAGTCCTGGTGCCACTGAAGACCCACCGTAAGGAGGGACTGATGTTCGTTGAATCTATCGAAGTTCAAAGACCTCCCGTGTGGTGTGGTAGTTAGAAGAGGGTAGTGCCAGCTCAGGTGTCGTCCTCATCACTTGGCTCACTCATCATGGCTCAAAATTACGAGGACAGGCACCAATAACCCTCATATTGCTTTTATAGTGTTACGTTAATAAAAATTCCACTTAAAGAAAGGATTTCACAATGTTGGCACTCTTTCATAACTAATCAAAAATTTATTTGTTCTCAGAGCTGCTTTGGTACCCCTTTCAAAACGCACATGTACCCCTAGAGGGTGGAGAAAGCCACTTTTATAAATTATATTGAATGAAACTGAACACACATTTATTATTCAAACCACTTCGAGAATTTGATAGATTTGTTCTCTCGAGAAACATAATAATAAAATTGCCTCTCAATTGTTTTCATTGCAATACGATCAGTTGGATTTTTTTGCTTTTTTTCACTCTCTTTTTGAATACACTAGAGAAAAATGTAAATTTATGCGAGATTATTTTTAGATATCAGAATGCACTCCGTCAGATGTTACATTTATTAAAAAAGGCAAGTCACACAAATGTCAATATAAATATTGAAATTTACTGCAGAAAAACGATTTAACACCTAAATCCTTTCTATTAGAAAAATAATTTTCTCCCAGTTAAAAACTCTTCCCTAACAGATTAGACATGGATTTAAATCGGTAAATAATACTTTTAAGCCAATCCTACCCCCCCCCCCTTCCCCTCCATCCCGTCTTGCTATCTTTCCGGGAATTAAATCATTCAGTCTTCCAGGAAGAAAGGATCATGACGTCATCGGTCGCCTTTGACGTCATCGAAAACTTCCGATTTCCCAGATATTCTAGGGATGATAGACTCTTTTCAATTGTTTTATTTTATTCCCTGCTTGGAAAGTGAAGAGGAAATGGTTAGGGATTTTCCTATCGTATAACTAAAAAAATTATAGTCTGGCTACAAATTTGTCTTTTCTTACAAAAAATATCCTTTTTTAAATGTAAAACATTAATTTCGTTGCATTTATAATTGAATTAAATATAATAGTCAACTAATCAAACAAACATATTCTGAAAAGATTAGGACTTTTTTTAAAATAAGCCGTTGTCTTATATTTGAATAATACACGAGAAATAAACACGAGCGAAAATTAAATTAAAAAAACAGCAGAAAAAAGGGAATTTTTGGAAAAAACAGGGATATTTTTAATTTTTAACACATTATTAAAGTTCCCTTTGGAGCAATAGTATTTATGATCTATATATAAGAGCACTTAACTAATTGCAGCATATTTATTACTCAGTTAATAACATTTAAAAATTTATAAAATTCTGTTTATAAATCATTACTAGGGGTCTAGCTACCACCGTATTAATTATACAGGGCCCCAAGCTACAGGGGCCCCGAAATGTGTAAGCAAAAAATCGTAAAATGTTATCAATAATCTTATTAACTGAGTTCCCATTTAGGTTTATGAAGTCGTTTGTCAGTGGCGTTAAATGGTTAAATTTTTGCAAATATTGTTTTCTTAAAATAATGAGAAGACGAGGGGTGGCGCAGACTCGGAAAGAAGTTGTGACGTTTGAGATAAATAAAGGTAGCGTGATATTGATTAATTTAAATATTTAATTTATTTACGTCACAGCTATTATTTACAGAATATACATTGAAGTTGTTAAACTTATTGTGGAGATTATTAGAGTTCAAATGATGTTGTTTGTGAGGGAGGAGTTTTCATCCGTTCTCAGTGAAGTTTTCAAACCATCTCCCGTTCTCTCTCTGCCCTATCTAGGCCTTCGGGATAATAGGGTTGGCATCCTCAAGTTACATCCGGTTCCTGGGTGGTGTAGGGGTTCCTCGGGGTGTCAAAGGTTGCCGAGGCAATGTCCAAGACAAGACCTGTTGGCGAGCTTGGCTTAGCTGGGAGCGCCAATATGCCAAAGGGGTTAATGTAAAAGCCTCGCCAGAGGCAGTCCACTAATTGTTGTGTAGGAGAGAGGGTCGCCTTTTTCGTCAACAGCGGGATCAACGTCCCCCATAATAAACCTTGGATTGGAACCGCAGCTATTTCTCGTTATTGCATTTTCGTTTCGTACACCTCTCTCCCTCTTTCGCCACAAGACCACGCAATATTTTTAGTGTGCAGATGTCATTGCACGTGTGGGGGACATTGGAAATGGAATGGAAATAACATTGGAAATGTTATTTGCTTGCAAATTACAACATTCTGTCACCTGTTGATTGATTGATTGTAGGGCGAAAATTGGAAAAGTGCGTCTTAAACAACTAGGCTAATTCTTGTGAATAAAGTTTTTTTAATACATATGTCTATGTACACTTATTTTTACACATTCAAATAAGTTTTACTGATGTGATCCTTGTTATCTATTTTCCAAAAACAAGGCCCCTAATGAATTTTGACTCTGGCCTAGCTACGTCAGTCATCATTATCCGATTAAATTTCTTATATCATACATAGGAGATAAGTGCAATGTTAATTTGATTTAATTTTTACCAGATTTCTTATTTAATTTACTTAATCATAAACATCACCATCAGTTAATTTACTTTGATATTAATGCAAAAGTGCTATTAATTTAGATTTTATAAATTAGGTTCTTATATTTTCTACATGTAATATGCTGTTGATTTCAGAAAACAATCTATTTATGAATACGTATAATGTGGTGTTGGGTTAAAGTGCAGTATGTGGGGGTGTCAATTTCTTGGTGATGTCAATTTCTTTTGGCGACAGAAGTCGATCGCTAAGCTACTTCACTTAGCGAAAGGTGTCCGGAAGCCAGAATAAATTCATTATCTCACCATGATATCTATATAAAAATCACCAAATTTAAAGAAAAATCACCAAATCCAGAGCCTTTACTACACTTGAACCGTGGTGTTGATTTTATCAAAGAATGCGCTGTTTTCGGAACTGCAGTTCTGCGACTTTCTTTGGGCTGGCTCTTTGCAGCAAGGTAAGTAGAATGTTTTTGATAATCTTGGATTACGGTGGTTTAGACTGTTAAAATGTAATTTTAATTCTTAATTTTCTTAAAACCATTTTTATTCTATTTGCATTTATAAATTTTATTTCAACCCATTATTATTGAAAAAGGCTAATAAATAAGAAGGGTTGGAGATCTCAGATTGTATAACGTAGTAATTCTAGCCTTTAACCAAAGAGTTTGAATGATTTAGAACAGGAGTGGGCACCTTGTTTGGTTCACAGGCCACATTGTGAGAGTGGAGGATACCGAATGGGCACACCTTTTTTAAATGATTGTATTCATTATAATACGTGTTAGCTTAAAAAACTAAAAAAACATGCTTTTATAGTTAATCGAAGTAAGAAATTGCTGATGTATCCTCCCCTTTTTCACATAAAGAAAAATTTTGTTTGTTTGTTGTATTTGTATTAACCCTAAACATTTTCACTTTAATGTTGAAATTTAATCTTTTAGTCGCCAAATTTGGAATTAGTAGCCAAATCTGGAAATGGGGAAATGGTACCTGGAATTAGTCTCCTTCCGGAAAGGGGAAATCGTTAATCCTGATTATCCTGATCAAGTAATGAAACAAAATTGTTAAAAGGTCTCAGGGGTGTTAACTTTTTCTGAAGGGCTGAAAATATAAATAATATTCAAATGCATATAACTCTTTGAAATTAAAATTAAATAATTCGATTCTTTTACACATTTTTTATAAAGGAAGGGGGCTTCAGAAAAGTGTAAAATGTTTAAAATATAATCATAGTTTTAAAAACAATAAGCATATGAAAATAAGAAATATTTTTATGAGAAATATTAATTAAGTTTAACGGCGCGCATGCTATTTTCAAAAGTATTAGCTTTAATTACTAGCAATAAGTTGATTTATAAAGTTAAATGTATCCTTATTACACCATTGTGAATTTAAATTAATAGAATAATAAATTATGTTTTTAAAAAATAAAAAAGTTATATTTTCAAAAAAATGTTTTAAAAATTTCAATATTTTTCAAATATTTTTTGAAATACAAAAGATATATTATTCTAAATTTACTAGGGCTTAAAGAGTATGATACATTTTATAATTCTGTAAAGTTTTATGCATCAAAGGCTACTATTTTAGAAAATAGCGTGCGCGACGCAAAAATTACTTAATATTTATTACAAAATTATTTCTTATTTGCATATGCTTATAACTTTTAAAATTATGATTATATTTCAAACATTTTGTACTTTTTTGAAACCATAATCATTTGCAAATAATGTGTAAAAGATTCGGATTATTTAATTTAAATTTAAAAGAAGTATACCTGTTTGAGAAAATTGTTTACATTTTGGCCCCTCGAGACAAAATTAACACCCCTGAGACCCCTTAAATTATTGTTCTGTCAACAGTCCTTGACAAGTGTGCAAAATTTCGAACTATTCTGACCTCTTAAAGTGGTTAAAAAAGAGTTCAAAGATTCCGCTACATTCAGGTGAAGCTAATAAAAGCGCGTTGAAAATAATGGCAGTTTTATTCAATTTATTTATTGTGCTAATTTCATATTGTCTATAGCTGCACACACACAAGCATATTTAATTTTAGAATCAGTCTAGTGAGACAAATGTACCCTTATATATATATATCATACTTTTCTATGATTTTTTTAAAATCGGGTGTGAGATTGTCATCACAGCATGCAAGTTTATTTCAGCCAACTTGCAATTATATTTACTCAAGAAAAACTTTGCTCAAAAATATATGTCGATTAAAATACAAAGAGCAATTTCTTCTCAAATTTCTTCATGCGTGGAAATTTTTCAGCTGACAAAGATTTGTAAAAGACAAAGCATTAAAGATTTTTTTCACACTGTGATCTGATTTCAAATCAACAAGCTCAAGCTGTAGCTCTTCAAGAGCTGTTTCAATATCAACAGTACTGGAATAACAGAGCAATTGACTCAAACAGGCTCTCAATTTTCTTAAAATCCTGAAATCTTGTAACCTCGTCCTCCAAACTGTGCGTATGATCTCTTTGTAGAAACTCTTTCAAGTATTTTGTTTTCCTAGTAGGGAAAAATAAAAGACGAATCTTTTATTGCATATGGGAAAGAAGTCTCGGTTCAAAACGGATTTTCTGATTGTCTTGGAAGACCGCATAAGGACTCCTTGCGGGCCTATATTTGCCACCCCTGATTTAGTATAATTCTTGCATTTCTGATTATAGGGCTGTGGGTAGCTTAGCGGTTAGAGCATTGTGGAGGGCCTGGGATCGAGATGTCCGATGCCATCAAATACCCTCTGAGTACACATGGAGTACGTGCTCGTTAAATCAGTGGGTTTGAAAGTCCTGTGGGCGGTCACAGCAGAAACCACGCGAGCAGGGGACAAGAAAATATTTCCCTCCAGTACTATGCCTAAATTGTGGAGATAGAGATAGGTGGTGTCGCCATCTATCGTGTAGAAGTCCAACCTGTCTTAGGCTTTTGCAACTTTCATTCCTTCGCTTCGGAAAGGACACGACAACACAACAACATTACTGATTATATATATATATTTGTCCTTTTTCATACTGAAGAAAACTGCTGATTAAAGTATCCAACTACCCTAAAATCGTGAAATTTTTCAAAACTTGACAATTTTTTACGATTTTATTTTATAGGACGTCTTATGAGCTTTGTAAGAATACCGAGGTTTTTATTTTCAAAAACTACAAGTGTTTTAGTAAAGCAGATGTTTTAACTTTTAACGAGATGTCAAACTTTAAAATGCATTTTACTAGAAATGTTTTTTTTTTCGAAAAATTTAAACGGGAACAGGGATTGCCCGAAAAGTTTTGAGAATAATTAACTGAAATTTGTTGTGTATGTTCTGTGTAATAATAGTAAAAGTGTTTTAACCTTCAGATTTATCCAACAATTTACAGTCTCTTATGTGAATATAATCACTGTTTCTTTTAAGCAATTTCATATAATAACTATCAAACTTTTGTGAAAGTTAAAATATCTCTCTCCTAAAGGTCGTTTCAAAAATGAATACCAAAGTAACTCATCTAAATTGAAAATTTTTTCATAAACATTTTGTACAGAATGGGCCCCGTTTATATATTCTTTTGTAAATTTTTACCCATTTTTTCTCATTTCAATAAAAATAATTTCTTTTTCTCTTCTTAATGTTAGCTTTTTTTTCTTAAAATGTACTACTAAATCTAAAAACCACAAAAAAATATCCATACCTCTACTTCTTCGAAAAAAGTTGTCGCAAGTAGTCGGATACCTTAAATGCATAACATTTGTTAGGCAGTTGAATTTGAAATATTGTAATAATTATCACTTCGTAATGAATATATTTAAGCTGTGATTTTTTTTTTTGAACAAATTATTTTGATTTAAGTGTTTTGTGAAAAAATCCTTTTTGAAAATTCCACTATATTAATGAATTTATTGAGGCTGTGACGTAGTCACAAAGGAGAAATCGCCCCTATTCATGATGAACTCCACAGCTGGAGAGCACGTGGCTTTGGCGTCATTGTGCTTTGTCGGACAGCTGGACTGTCGGTGCCGGTGTAACTGGTAAACCCTATGGGCTGGGCATCACTGTATTATTTTTCGTCCATAGGCAGTGATTGTCCGACTCAGAAGGCTGGCGCCTCAGCAGACGGCGGCGGGTAACTTCAAAAGAGGAAAAGGCGGCTAGGTGATTCGAGAAACCGGATGTTGGCCAAGCCCTTGTCACCGGAAACTTTTGAGAGGGGCCAGAGCCTTTGTGATCCCTGCATCAATGATGGCCTAGTGAGACCGAGGTGCAGGGTGCAAAACCTTACGGTTTGCCAATTGGGGTCAATGAGGGGCGTGGAGTGGACCCACCCCAGGAGTTTAAAAGGGTCGACCCAGGAAAAGAGAGGATCGACCTCCGAGACGGAATCCTGGGATCTAGGAAGAAAGCGCAAGGCGAGGGCCCGCGGTAGATCGACTCCCGTGATAGACACCTGAGACAGTATCCGACGGACGAAGGAAGAAGCGCGATCGACTCCTGTGATGGACACCTGAGACAGAATCCGATGGACTCCCGAGTTGAACACCGAGATCGACTCCTGAGACAGTATCCGACGGACGAAGGAAGAAGACGCGAGGAGTGGACACCAATGCAACTAACAGGCTAAATAGAACTAACACCTGAAACTGGCCTTTTTCTCTTCCTCTCTAGTCATCTTCTAAATGTTAAAAAGTGAACTAAACCAATTTTAGCTCACAAAAAAAGTATTTTTTTAATGATTAGCCTGGCATTACAATACGCTACCAAGTTTACGACGCCACAAGGCCTGAAAAGTAAATTAATTTTTAATCAAATGAGATTAAAAGAACACGTTTTTAAAAATTAACCGAAAATTCTTTTAATGAGAAATTTAGAAGTTGAGACGAAGATTATAAAGCAAGGAAACGTTTATAGATAAGGTCTAAGCAAATTGAAATTTTAATTACATTTATAACATATTTTAGTTTTTAGTGAATACTTCTGAATTTTTGTTTTTGATCTTTTTTTTGTAGTATTCATTGGAGCTTAGTCACCTGATCACATTGTTTTAGCACCTCTAGCTTTTTCTAATCTTGATCGTTTAGATTTCTGATTTCAAAAGAAAATCATCATATTTTCTTAATACTAAAAAAGCACATTCTGAATTGTATTTTTTATCAATATAATTATCTAAATTACACAATAATCGAGACATATATATATATATATATATATATATATATATATATATATATATATATATATAATATATATATATATATATACATATATATAAAGGAGAAAAGCGACTCACTCACTGACTGACTGACTGACTAATCACGAAATCTCTGGAACTATTCAACCTACAGGCTTGAAATTTGGTAGACATGTTCCTTTGATATAGTAGACATCAGCTAAGAATGGATTTTCCGAAATTCTAAACGCAAGGGGCGTTACGGGGGGTTAAGGGCTTTAATAATAATTGTTTCCATGTTTAAACTACTTGATGTACAATCTTGAAATTGGGTAAGCGGGTTCCTTTCAGAGAGTAGAGATCCGCTACAAAAGAGTTTGCTGAAAATCGACCCCCAAGTGGCGTTGCAGGGGCTTAGGGGGCGTTATAGATAATTATTTCCATTTTTAAACTATTTGATGCACTGTCTTTAAATTTGATATATAGATTCCTTTCGTAGAATAATGATCAGTTACAAAACGGGTTTTGTGAAAACAGACTTCTAAGTGGCGTTGCGGGGGATTAAGGGGCGTAATAGATAAATATATCCGTTTTTAAACTACTTCACCTACCTGCTTGAAAATTGGTAGGTAAGTTTCTTTCCTGGAGTAAATATCCACTACAAAATGGGTTTTGGGAAAATTGACCCCAAGGGGTGTTGCGGGGGCGGGGGGTTTAAGGGGCGTTATAAATTCCTATTTTTAAGTTATTTGACGTACAGTCTTGAAACTTAGTAAGCAGATTCCTCTCATAGGGTAGAGATACGCTAAAAATGGGTTTCGTGAAAATTGCCCCCAAGTGGCGTTGAGGGGACTTAAGGGGCGTTATAGATAATTATTTCCATTTTTAAACTTTTAGTCGCACACAGTCTTTATATTTGATAAAGAGATTTCTTTCATAGAGTAGAGATCAGCTATAAGAAGGTTTTGTGAAAACAGACCTCTAAGTGGCGTTGCAGGGGCATAAGTGGCGTAAGAGATAAATATTTTCGTTTTTAAACTATTTGACCTACTTGCTTGAAAAATTGGTAGGAATGTTTCTTTCATGGAGTAAATATCCGCTACAAAACGGGTTTGGAGAAAATTGACCCTCAAGGGGGTGTTGCGGGGGGTTAAGTGCAGATATAAATAATTATTTCTTTTTTTAAACTATTAGACTCACAGTCTTGAAATTTGGTTAGCAGATTCCTCTCATAGAATAGAAATACACTGCAGAATGTGTTTTGTGAAAATCGACCCCTAGGTGGTGTTGCGGGGGTTCAAGGGGCGTTATTGATATTTTTTTTGCATTTTTAATTAATTGGACGCACAGTCTTCAAATTTTGCTAAGCAGATTCCTTTCATAGAGTGCAATTCCCCACAAAATGGGTTTTGTGAAAACAGACCCAGAAGTGGCGTTGAAAAGGCTCAAGTGGCGTTATAAGACAATTATCCCCATTTTTAAACTGTTAGACGTACAGTCTTGAAATTTGATAAGCAGATTCCTTTCGTAAAGTAGAGAACCGCTACAAAATGGGTTTCGCGAATATCAACTACCAAGTTTAATTTCGCGAGATTTAGAGGCGTAATCGATAAATATTTCCATTTTTAAACTACTTGATCATCCTGCTTGAAAATTGGTAGGCATGTCTTTTCATGAAATAGAGTTCCTCTAACAAAGAGTAAAATGAAAATTGACCCCCAAAGATGTTTGCGAGGTGTCAAGAGGAGTTACAGAAAAAATTCCTGTTTTTAATTGTTAGACCCATATACTTGAAATTTGTTAAGCATGTTTCTTTTGTTGAATAGGGATCCACTAAGAATAAATTTTAAGCAAATCAAGTTCTGGGGTTGAGGGGGTTACTGGACGTATTGACAAAAAAAATTACTTTTTTCGAGCTACAAGGACTATAATAATGAAATTTGGTTTGCATTTTTCTTTTGTTGAATTGAAATCCGCGAAGAGCGGTAATTTGGAAAACGGCTCTCAACGGGATTACGGGGATATTGATAGTAAAACTTTTGTTTTTTCTGTTAGATTTAGACTTGAAATTTGGCTTGCATGTTCAATTTACGGAGTAGAGATCCACCAAAAATTGGTTTTGCGGGAATCCACTTGGTTTTTGAGTTACGAAAGAGCAAACATCATTCTATGCTTCAATTTTAGAGATTTTTAGAAAATACCAATTAGATGAGTTCTGCCCTTTTTTTTTATCAACAGGTGACAGTTACAGGTATAAGTATATTTTCTCAATTCAATCGAATTCTTAATGCTAGGACTTAGATATCAATAATTTATACATATATATAAGCAGTAAAAATTTATAAAACATCATGAAAATACCAGCGAAGCGGGCGGGTAACAGTAGTATATATATAAAAACGGCAAGAATCCTATATATTCAAAGTCATAAATTAAATTCATCAGAATTCTTTCTTCACACACACTTTTTAATTTTTTTCCTTTGATATCATAATGGAATCAGGAAATAATGAAAAATTTTTGTGGTTTCTTAGTTGTAAGAATTTCAATGATGCTCAATTAATGTTATAAATTTTTTTTTAAACTTTTGTGATACTGTAGATAAAACACGCGTTTATATTTTCAGTTCATAATTAATCAATATATACAATGAGAAACACATCAAAATGCAGTATATACGACGTGATTGTGTGGAACTTGATTTTTACGGAATTAGTTTCATAATATTTTGTGAGCATAGCGTGAGACTATTAAAGGTAACTGAAAAGTTCCTAAAATCTTCTAAATTACGAAAGTATAAATTAATAATTATAATTCATTTAAATATCTTTATTACATGTTAAAAACTTTTAAACAGTGTATTTACGCAATTTATATATTAATGTAACTATTTGCACGAGTGTATTTGCAAAAATATGAAATGACGAAATAATTAATTTTAAAAACACAAATTAGACATTTAGTAGAATCAATAGATTTAATTAACGTTTTATTTAAATATATGAGCTTCCTCAAACGTAGCAGGAAAGTTGTGTAACATAATATCTTGTTTCTGTCTTTTAAATGAGGTATAAATCTCTAGTCATATAACAGGAAAAAAACTTAATAACCATTGTAAAACCTTATTCAGAACACTGAAAATAGTTATTCCATTATACCTTCACTAAACGCGTATGCCATCAACATAAAATTTTTCTTCACTTCGAATATATATATATATGAGAATCGGTATTATAGAATTAAAAATAACTTTACTGATTTAAAAAAAATATTCAAAATCATTATGGATATATACAATAAGCTATTGTGAAGAATTATTACTTTTCAAAAAATAATATTTATTTTGTTGTTATAAAAAATTTATTTTGAAACATTGATAAATGGAGGATATTGGTGAATCGTCGGGTAATATGGAATAGGTGGTTTAAAAACTATTGGAAAACTAAGACTTCATAATGCGTAGTTATTTTTAAATATAAAAGCTATGTTTTTAAGAGTACTTGAAAGTCATTTTTCTGTTTCACGCGCGAGTCTATTTACAAAAATCACAAATATAATCTCTAGTACAATCAAGGTGAGTCTACAGAAAACATCTGAATCATTGACTCCAAATTTCCTCTTATTGATTTTCGATGAATTTTCTGTTCAGAAGATACATTTAGCATATATAATCTTCTTTATTTTAGACATTTTCTGGTTCTTTAGTTGATGTCTATTACAAATGATGCATTTAAATGGAAAGATTCATTACTGCTGACATTGGAGTCATCTCTATCAAGTTTAGGTCTTGAAGGTTGGTTTAAGTTTGAATTCTTAACAAACTGTTTTTGAATATTCTTTTTGTTTTGCTTTGGAGTCTCTGGTTCCTTCTTCTTACCCTTTTCTTTTAGTTTATCCTCTTGAGTTTTTCTTATACGGGGAATTCGTTATTGTAGAAGAAGATCCAGCCTTTCGGCCCATATATTTGACTTTTGATTTTTGGAGGGGGCGATGATTTCACTATGGGAAGGTCAAAATTTGTTGACTTAGACGTATCAGGGATAACCATACCAGTGCTCTTGGAAGAACAGGACTGAGGTGAATCAGAGCTTATACTCGAATATGAAACAGGTTCATTTGGTAGTCTTTCGTATGAAACCTAGGATCAGTGAGTGTAGGAGCAATAAAATCTTCACTGCTAAAGACATTTCTATTGACAGGCTAAATACCAGTCGTTTTGAAGCCATTTACTGCTGTGTCCTGGTCTAGGCTACACAGAATAATTTTCAAATAACAGATAAAATTATATTTTGTTTCCATTTCCGTGCATTTAACTTTTAAAAAAATGTACTTTAGCTTTAAATACGGCTGTATTACTAATTATGTAATTAATAACTTTGTTTAGCCATAAAAAATTATACACAAAACTCATATTTCTTAACTTTATTTGATTCAGTATATTTTGTCGTTACATGGAATACTATACATTTTCATCAAATTTTGTGGAATACCTAGTATTCCATAATACCTTTCACACCATCTTAAAAAGTACTTTAAACTGAAGAACTGAGCAATCTCACAGCTAAAGAAACAACCACCAAATTACAAACTTCAATTCTTCCAGTGTACATTATGCTTAACACTTTAATGTTCAATTCCCATGTGTACTAGTAGGTTAAAAATGTTTGAAAACTTAGCTGCAAAAATTTTTAAAAATCGGCAAAACACACTTTGTTTTTTAGCGAGTGATATGGCAAAACCAACGTTTGATTCTCACTGCAAAGCATCATGAGAATCTTTCTTCAGTGGTTCAAGGTTTTGCCCCGCATTAGCTACAAAAAGAGCTAAAATCTCAGTATTCCGTATTACCCGACTATGTCATAATACCCAACTCTCATCTATATATGTGTATGTGCGTTTGTATAGATAACATGTGACTTGGAGTACTTTTAAGTTGACGTGTTTGTGATTGGTAGGAAAAAGTGAAAAGTGTGCAGCCGTTTATCTTATGATAGTTTATACCAAAGATTAAACAAATCATTCGTTACCCCAAGCCATGGCTAGAGTGAAGTCCTATTACAAACTTCGATCGTGAGTGAGTGAATATTAACGTCCCACTGTTCAGCTACACGAGGGCTTTTGAGGACGGTCTGCGTAATTTTGAACCATGGTCAAGTGACGCGGACGACACCTGAGCTGGCATCACCTTCTCCTAACTACCACACCACACCACACCAACGGGAGGACGTTTGAGCTCTCGACAGATTTTACGTGCATCACTCCTCTACACGGCGGATCTTCAGTGGTACAGGGATCGAACTCATGACATGCTAGCCACGATCTGTTGCCTAGACCACTAGGCTACCGCGGCCGATCGTGAGAGAGTGCCGTTTGTCAGGAGTGGATCGAGACAGCGCTATATGCACACAGATAGTTTTTTTAATACAATGCTAGCGTAATCTGTTATGTAATATGGAAACTAAAATAATTGAATAGTCCTATACTATTTTTGTATTACTGTATTAGTCGAATGATTTTTGCTGAAGTTCTTACTTCATCTTATTTACATTTCGGATAATTTTTACTTTTGATTTATTGTTATTTTTTGCCTTATTTTATTAATTCTTTTATTATCTTTCTTGTTATTTTAATTAGTTAATTTGTTTTTTAATTTTTGTAATCAACTTTTGATGTGTAACATCTTTCCTCTCGATTGCTGGAGATTTGTGGGAGTGATTTCGTGAAAAGGGACGGAAATGCGTAACAGGAAGTTGGGGATGCGCGTGCTATTCAGTAAAGTTCTGTTTTTTCTCCTTCACTCGGGAGGGGTTCCGCCCATCCCCCACCACCTGCGGTCTAGGCCGTTTGATCTTTGTTTTTGTTTTCTCACTTTAGGATCAGAGAAGAAGGTAAGTCCTTTTGGCAGAGACGTGATTAGACAATGACGAACGTCTTTCGATACCCGACTTCGATTACTGCGTAAAATTTAAACGACCGGGCCACAGAGCAGTTGGTGTTGCGATCTATCGTAAACAGAACAACTCACATGTTGTGGCTCGACATATGGATATTACTTATCGTCAAACAAGTGGACTGGGTATTAGTTAGTCAAGATATTGGGGACATATGTGCGGAAAAATGCTTATTTGAAAATCGACAAACAGTGATTTCGGTAGTCGTATACATTTCTCCGAATCAAACGGTTCAAAAAATTAAAGATTTCCTGCATTTTTTTATTTTTACCGTATACCGAAGGTTATTCTGCTCTTTTTGAAATAAACTATCACTCGTTTCCCATGATTTTGAGTTGTGATTTTAAAGTTAACTTCAGTTTGTTAGAAACCGAGCCACTCATAGCTTTTTTGAATGATGAACTCAAGCTCGAAATGAACACAAATTGAAATGTTTCGACAACTAACAGTGGTACTGTTATTGACGCTATTTTTCAACGGTTTTTAAATACTTTGTAAACATAAGTATATGTGTCATATTTTAGTTAACATACATTATCATTACCGCTCTTCCCCAAATTGAACAAGAATAATTATTTTTGATAAAAAATTGCATTACTCCTTGTGTTAATTAAATAAAATTTTCATTAAAGATATAATTATTCCATAGAAAATTATTTCCAATTATGCTCGATTCATTTTTGTTAGGATTTAAGTTGCTATTGCGAATTTACCACGATAACATGTCAGATGTTACACATCGTATGCGACAACTGTAAGGCTCGTTTCTTTTTTTTATACTTATTGTTTTCTTAAATGGAGACTGAAATGAGTGTACATACTAGAGACTTAATCTGCTCATTTTGGGATCTAGTCTTCACTCGCTTTTTCTGTTTGAAAAGGAATTTAAAAAATGTTGATGCTCATCAAGGAATTCAATAATTTCAGTGGTATATATTGTTGCATTTTAAAATTTAGTCTATAAATTTACACTGTAATAGTCTGAATTTTATACATTTATGTATAAATGTTTTCTAAAGTTCGCGTAATTTTATATTAACAAATGTAAACCTTCTTTTAATTAACACTATAGAATTTGTTACATGGAAAGAAGAAGAAGAAAACAAGACCATGTCAAAATATGTTATTTGGCTTTTTCAGTCATATTTATTTTATAATACAATAAATTATTTTTCATAAATTAAATTAATTGCAGATTAAACTGAGGTTTGAAAAATAACCATGAGATATATTCCCAAAAATAAATAATATTTTGGACAACAGAGGGCGCTTGCATTGCATTAAAAAAACTATCTGAATGCATATAGTGCTATCTCGATCCACTCCTAGTTTGTCTACGTGGTTGGAGTAAGTCAGTGGAAGTCGAAGTCAAAGTAGTTATGCAGGAGGTGGGTTGAGTTGTACTGAGCAGGAAATTTACCCCAACTGACATATAAAGGTCTGGGGTTTCATCCCATATATATGCCTATTTTTTCCTGTATTGAATTATGAAATATATGATGAGAAGTTGAATTTAATTTACTTAGAAGTTGTGACATTTTCCATGAAATGGTCTGGAACTTTAAAAGTAGATAGAATTTTATATACATATAGGAATGCATACTTTATACTTCTTTAAATTTTTACTTATTTAAACAGCCTTTTTGTTTGTTTACGGGTATAAATATGAACAGACATTTAAAGAAACTGTGATATATTCATTTTCCTTGGATAAAATATGGTACTGTTACAAATTTAATTCCATGTTAGGAAAAAAAGGTTGTAACTTTGATTTAAGTAATATATTATTTTATCAAAAAATAAAAATAAATAAATATATATCCTGATTTTACGGATGAAATACAAAAGAAATAGTAGTACTTAAGGAAACAAGCTTACTAGTTCACACTCTGTGTACAATTTGAAAATCATTGCATAATTTTTTTTCCGATAAAATTTTCGTTTTCTCATTTTCTTTGATGAGAAAAAAAGTAAAGGTTAATTGAAGTAAAGAAAGTGTTACAGTTGATTTATCTTTAGAGGCACGTTGTTTAAGTATTTACGATTTGAAAAATTGTTTGGTGAAAACAATTTAATCCCTTGAAGTATTTGCAAAGATATGCGTAGATTTTTTTTTTTTAATTTCAATAAATTTGAATAGAATATATGTTAGCACCTTGAAAAATTTCTCCAGTGCCATGGATTATTTCGTTTTATTTGTGTTTTTTCCTGCTCTTTTGGGAGCATATTATTAATGAAAAAAATTAATCCAGTTCTAATTTGCATTTTTAATCCATGAAAATACATCTTTACCTGAAAGCAAACTATCTCACGTGTGAATATTTATTTAGCAGTTTTACTTATCCCGAAGGATATTTTAAGGAGGAATTTAAAAAGAAGCGATATTTAATGCAATTTAATTTTCCTGCACTCAAGTTTTTTTCTGTCGTTTTTATTTGTTATTTTTCGAATGAAGATATTTTACGTTTTAGATTGAGGAGGGAAGATTGTTCTGTGTATTAGAAAAATGTTAATTTAATTCCGATAAGACACGCCATCATTTTAAAGTTTTGTGTATCGTTCCGGATTATTTTAAAGGATCAAATTTGTTTATGAAGTAAAATAAGTGTCAAAATAGTGCTGTTCTAATGTTATTTTTACGTGAAGCATTTCGTGCTAAATGAATATAAATATTACGTATTTCTTAAATGTTGTTGCGTGTTTTCCTCATAATCATTAAATGCATTTTAAGAAACTTTCACGTTTTCTCTCCCTATCAAATCGCTTTAAGCTTTTTTCACTTTTGAAAATTAATGTTTCCTTACTTTCATTTCAGCTTTAAAATTTATGTTTCATTTACACAGCAGGATTTTTTGTGGTCTTTCAAAAAAGAGTATATTATTTTAACAACTAAACATATTATAAAAAAGTTAGTTGGTTCACATTTTCAAAATATGTTAAGAATTAAAAAGATGAAAAGACTGAACAAAAATAATTTCGAGAAGTTATAATTTTTAGAAGGATAAGTTATTTGGAATAGTAACATATATTAAAAAATAATCTTGAATGGGTAAATAAATTTACATAATTTGATGTTCAGATTATTTTTTCTGATGTATTAAGCATTCGAAGAGAAATTGTAGTCGTGGGGACTGAGTTTCACAGTCAAGAACTCGTAGCCGTTGTTGTTTACGTCGGATCCAGTTTGAATCTTAATGTCACTAAAGATCCACTATTTAGAGAGGGTGATTCACTTTAAATCTGTCAAGGCTCAAAGTTCTCCCTGTAGCGTAGTGTGGAAACTTGGAGATTGGAAAGGAAAGAGCTAATGCTTAAAATTCTTAACACCTGTAGTAAGAATAATACATATTATCATTAATAATGTCCTTCAGTAATTCAGATGCATATGAAGCAATATATCGTACTTACTATAGCATCAGATATAAAGTAAAATTTTAATCGCATCTATTATAAATGAAGTTTAAAAAGTACGTAGCATTACACATCACAAATTATCAATGAAATAGAAAATTAACATATGATTTTAAGTTAAATACAATATAATACAGCTACTACATATTTCTTCATATTTCAATAGAATTATATTTTGTCTCGATTCAAGTGGAAATGCAATAAGCTAGAGTACACTCTTGCCGATTAAATACGTTATTATAAATAGCTTTACTCCTGGTTGTGTTCTAATGCTTATGGTTTTATATTTCTTTTGAAAAGTTTTATTTAGTACAAACATATTTTTACTTATTATATAAACATTAATTTATAAACAAAAAGACGAAGATATACAAGGAACTAATTTTAAATTCAGATAATTTGAGTTATATTAATTTATCTAAGTAATACTTTTTAAACCATTAAGTCAAATAAATAAAATGAAATAAACTAACAAATCAAGATTTGTGAAGAAATCTGCGTTAAATCAATTTATCTTACTTCAATGTTAATGAAGTATTTAATTAAGCACTTTAATAAAGATTAAAATAAATAAGAATAAAGAAGTTTTTTAAAACTAAAATATATGTCAAGTTTAGTTAAATTTAGTGGGATAGAATCTGAAATTCTACATTTCCAAAATATCTCATTTTAAAGAATGTCAAGAAAGCCTTAAAACTAAAATATGCTGGCAAAGTAATTGCGATATAATATAAAATCATTACTAAGTTTTTACAAATGAAATTTGACCGTAAAACTTAGGAATCTTAGAATAATTTGTGTCCACAGTCTTAGACTGATACACAATAGAGTCCCGAAAACTCGGCCTAATGTGGACTGAAGAGTGGCTGAGTTTTTGAAAAAACTACCCCAAATACTCTTAATCAAAGGAAAAATTCGTACTTTATGAAGACATAGAGCATTTACAATATGAAAATGAAAATAATAAATATATAGTATACAGTAATTTACCTGACCAGACACATCTCAGAAAAGCACTTTATGAAGGCGTAACGCTGTCTATAAGGAAAATTAAGTAGGCGACTTTGCAAAAATTGGCTAGCGTTTTCTTAAAGAAATGCGTAATGAAACACAGAAAGCTCTTTCAGTGTTATTTACTAAAGGACACATGTGCGTATGTGTTGCGAATTAGGGAAAAGCTTTGTCAACATTTTTAAAATCCCATGCTTCGTTAAATGGTACACTAGGAGACTTTCACTACTTTTTTTCAAATTGGGTGCTATTTAAGAGCTAAACAGGTCACACAAATAGCCGCTAGCGTTCGAAAAATAGAATGAAGTGGTGAACCGTTTGGAGACTTAGGTAAGGCAGTCCCAAGTGCAGAATGTAGGATATATTTTCTTGGCACTCAGCGTTATGTGCAATTCATGAAGAAAATTTAATGTAGCTGGATCCAAAGAGAAACGTAGGTAAAATCACCCAAGAGTACTGCTGACTATTAAATATGGATATTTGTCCATTACACGAGTAAGAGTAGTATAAAAGTGAACTGTATGTAACCGCAGAAAACCGTATCACGAGTTACTTTATCTAGAATAACGCTTAAATGTGGGGTTTATTTGCAAAAAGACCTGCTGTTTGCATCCATCTTACTTCTCAGCACATAACAGCTATTTATCACGATTCAGAGAACATTAAATTAAGAGCATGTTTTTTTTTGCAAAAACTATTATATTCACTGACGAATTCAAATTCATCTTGAAGCACTGATGCTCGACGTACCATCATTTAAATGGAACCAGGTTCCTCCTGCAGGTCGTCCAATGTTTGAGAAAGAGATTGGCTTAGCAGTAGAAGTTTGATGGTCTTGGCATGCATCATGCTGGAGTTCCACACAGAGCTTCATCTGTTTGATAGAGGATATGTGACTTTTGTGATATATAGAAATGATTTCCAGGAGTACCCTGTTCATTGTTTTATGATGCAGTGGGCTCTTATTTCAGTTTTGTAGGTAGTAAATGATGTTGGCCTATATTGATGCTATTTAGCTAGATAATATCTGATAATAGGATGTGAATTTCACCGGATGAAGTGGCCTGTCAGATGTCCAGATCTTATTTTAAAAATGGTGTTGCTGGAGAAAGGAGACCGACTGTGCTACGAGGACACATAAATAGACTAGATTTTAGCATCAACTCATATTATGAAACTGTAAAAGATAAAATTACTTCTAAATTACTCACTTTTTATCCCAACTTTTGTTACCTCTCTTAGACTTTTAACTCCGATGAGCTTCACAAAAAAACATACGCAAGTCTCATAATTATGGTTTTGTATGTTTTTGTATTGTATCAACCTATGTACATAACTATTTCATTACAATCAGTCTAGTACTTTTGGAAATAATGTACATTAGTCTGAACCACATAACGACGTTCTAAATCGTATGAATGTCCTTTGCTCATGAATATTACTTTAGTAAATCTTAATTAAAAGAAAAAGCAAGCTTTAAAAATCTGATTGAATGAATTTATTAATAAAAGGACCCATATATCGTAGGCATAGGGCCTAAATTTGAATTATTTTAGGCATAAATTTGAATTATTTTTCAAGGATTAAGTTTAATTAACTGTGAATTTAAAAATATCATTAAATCAAATGTGCAACAAAACACTTTAGGTTAATAAGTAATCCCTGTACTAATTTTTTCCGTGATTTTTTTGAGCAGTGGAATAGAGTTTAAGGCCTTAGGGCTTTATCAAATGATCATTTCATTTTCACAAGGGATTTACCTTCTCTAAATTTCTTTTTTTTAAAACTAATTATTGAAGTAAAAAATATTTAATTTGAGTATAAAAGTTAGTGATGTAGTAAAAGAATTTAATTCAAAATCGGTTTGCTACTTAATAATATCTCTCAATTTAAATAAGATTAAAATAATAATATGAGTAAAAAATTCTTCGCCGTGAGTTCTAGTAAAGGATTATAGATGTATAAAAACATTTCATTCCAATTTTCCCCCTGATTCCTAAGAATCTGAAAAAAAGAAACAAAAATTGGTTACAAAATAATCTTACACAGCGTTATTTTTAGGGCCATATTGGAGTGGCTAATTATTTCAGTAAATGCATATTTTTGTTATTTATACTTAAGTAGTAAAAGGCACTTAATGACTCAACTGGATAATAGAAAAGATTCTTCTTTGAGTTGCATGCTTAAAATTCTTGCTCAAAAATATTTGTAGGAATTTCTTCGTTATTTAATGCAGCATAAAGCTTTTGTAAAAATATTAGAAACGTAAGAGGGGAAAATTAGATTCTAAAAGAGCCATCTCTACACAGCTTTAAATATGGTGAAGTTAGCAAAAATTGTTTGGTAAAACCGCAATGAAAATACTAGACAAAGCATACTTTTCTGGGATTTTGTGTGATGTATCCGCACATTTAAAAACGATCTTAATAATTCAGATACTCCGGTAAATTAATAAATTCTACTAGATAAGATATTAAAATTTTACAGGTTGAACTAAATAATAAATTTTAATTCATTATACATTTTATCTTTTTTGTGGGCAAAAAAATCCTTCTATTTTAGCTAATCTCATCTATTAACTTTGCGGACAAATTATATAAAATTAATTTGATTTTTTTGTGATGAAATTTTATTTTAATTGCGTTCTCTTTGGGATTTTCTATTCTTAAAAAAATCTTAAATAAAAATCTTAAAATCATTTTGTTTTTCACATATTTATTCAATTTTAAAACTTAGAGAAAACTTTTCCATACAATAAAGCATCAACTAAATTTACTTTGAAAATTATCGATGAATAATTCAGAGATTAATAAATAAAGGAAAATACCAAAAAGCAGTTTTAATTTTGTATTCTTTTTCTTATTTAGTTGACTAAAATGACAAGGTTATATTTTCCATAAGCGATAACAAGGCTTATTTTCTATTTTACATTACATTACTCCTATTTCAGATTATATTACTCGCTTGTATATTAGATATTTAAACAAAAGAATTCTTTAAGTATAAAAAGCAATAAATAAATAATAATAATAAATAAATGTAATATTTTAAGTATTTTTGTTTAAAAGAAAGCTTATTTTGTACAGAAAGTAAAGGCTAATAATAATAAATAAATAAATACAAAATCGAGTAGCTTGCAAACATAAAAAAGAAATTTAAGGAACTGAAAAACTTCCTAATATATTAAATTTTTGTTTAAATTATTTGTAAAAGATATTTTTTTTTCAAAAAATTATCACTTTTCTTTTGAATTTATAGTCTTATTTTGTTTTTATTTTAGTATTTCATTCATATACATGAAAATATTAGGGCTATGTGTGTGTACATATAGCCCTAATATTTTCAAAAATAATTAGAAAATCAATTATTCTGAGAACAAGGAATCTCAAATAAGATTTGCTTTGGTTGTATAACTCAAGAAAAAATATTTAGAAAATCCTCTAACATTATATATATATATATTATCATTAATTTTATTAAAGAAAACTTATATCCTTAAGTTTGTAAGAATAATCAAGCCTTTTTTTATGTAACACATTAAATAGAAATGAAAGTGTAAGGATTATGTGTAAGCATAGGAAAAAGAGAAGTCTTTTATATTTAATCTTACTTAAGGTAATTGTATTATAGTTGATAAAAATACATTTAGTCATTATTTTATAAAATGATTCACAAACTTTTTGCTCAATTCCTTCAAATTAGCTTCTCAAGACGCAAGACATCATAATTTTAACTTATGAAACAAATATAACGGCACTCGAAATATATACATAGACTAATGCGATTTTAATCAAATGAAAAGTGTGTGAAATAAATAAAATAATATGTAGAGTATTCTCAGTCTTTATGCAAAAATATAAATGCATTTGATATGTTTGATTTACAAATTTAATGGGGTAAAATATGTTTTTTTTTGAAAATTCTCTATATAAAAGTATACTGTAGAAGTTCACATATACTAAAATAATGAATAAAATATACATTTATACAATAATAAATATACACATTCTATCTTTTTCTAATAAAAAAATTAGAATACATAAAGCTGTACGTTATTATAATTTTTTTTGATGTTTTGTTTTGTGAATATTTTTGTCAAAATTTGCAAAGAATTTGCACATTTTCCAGCTATTTTCATTAAAATCATTATAGATTATGGAACGTCATTATTGCATATTTTACAATATATTCTGAAGCGAAATTATTCATAAATGTAAACATTAAAAAAGTCAGAAATAGTAGATGGGAAAAAACTTTAGGGATAAAATTTAGCAAAAAACTTCAACCATAAAATTAGTTTTTTTAAATTAAATTTTAATATGAAAACTTTGTTAGAGTAAGAGCATAATAAAGAGTTGTATGGAGGCATTATAATATGAATATTAATTTTACAAATAAGTCATTTTAACGAGGCACGTTTCAAAATCATGGTTTAAGTTTAAATAACGTGTCTATTTAGAGATAGGTTCACCCCAAGTGCAATATCAAATTAATTATGGAGATACCGGTTAGTTTTCTATAACATTCCTATTTTTTTTTCTTCTCCAGGAAAAAGTGAATAATTATTTCAAAAATTTTAAGAAAAATTATATGAAATATTTAGTTAATTAAACTTAAGAAATTAACTTTTCTTTTTTAATGCCTTATAGAACTTTTTGTTTTGTTATTTATAATAGTTTTGAAGCATATTTACGAAAATTTTTAACCATCCAAAGTGTGAATTTTTTTTTTGAAAAATATGCATTTATATGAACCGTTTTTAATTTTTTTTTAAAATATATTTGCCGGTAGATTAGGCGCATAGAAATTTATGTCTTAAAAATGGAGGAATGTGAATATCATGTAAATTGACGAAATTCTTACTTTTATTTCAAGAAGTTCTTTCACAAACTGTCTCTTACCCAATATATTCAGAAAAAAATAATTATTTCTAATGGTTCTTAAGGTATCCTTTCTATATAAATATATTGATGGATTCTCTGACAACCAGAATCTATTTTTTTACTTTAAGTCAAGAAATGTAAGCATTGGTAAAGTGGTGAAGATAACCTGTAAATTGACTACCTTCAAGCAAATAAAACAGAAATTTTATCTTTCGTGTAAAATATTTAATCAATCAATAGTATATAATATTTAGAGAAGTAATTGGTCATATAATACTAATAAACAAGCCACAACTATTATTTTTATTCCGTGAAATTTCAAACGATATTCATGCTTTTGTTCAATATATATACGTGTTTTAATTATTCATTTTTTGTATTTGTAATATTTCTTTAAGAAACCCTTTTTCTGCAATCAATTGTAGCACCAGTGAAGCTCCACTAATTTATGTTTGGAATATGTAGCAATGTTCAGAAAATGTATCTAAAACTTTGGATTAACAGGTTCACGATCTGAGTCATTTTCAGGATTCGCTCTCACAGTGGTGGGATTGGAGAGTTTAGATTCATTCTCTCAGAAGGGCAGTGGTAGTGGTACATTGACTGCTAAAGTCAAGATCTTATAGAGTTGTAACTTGAAATCGAGTCATATCTTTTCCTCAAAAATAGTCGTACAGAATATATAGAAAGATTCTGACGTGTAGTTTGACCTGTCAACACTGGTCAAATTACATGTCAAAATTTTCAATTAGAGAAACATATCAGAAAGTAAGATATCACTCCGGATGTCTTTATCGGCATATCATTGCAGTACAAAGGTATGGACCCCCACCCCTATTTTGCTTAGGAGAATCTTCTATACAAATAAATAGAAAAAGGGTAAGACCTAGGTCTTTATATTATCAAGTAAACATGCTCAGCATATTCAGAAGTGTCATTTGTTGCCATGTAATTTGATTTTTGTTTCTGACAAGAAAAGAAATTATATATAGCAGTTGTATACACAAAAAAGAGCATATGCATTAGAAAAAGTACGGAACATTAACTTAAGTACAAGACAGAATAAATGCACAAGACATTAGTATACATAAAAGAACGGAAAAAATGCAATACATTAACATAAGTACAACGAAGACATAAATGAATACATATAGCCTGTGTTATGTAAACAATTGATTTCTTTCTTCTTTGTATTGTATTTTAGTCAGAATTATATTTTCAGTATATATTTTTAGTTGCTGGATAAATTGAAGGATTGTACACAATTGTCACCCCCAAAATATATATAAATTAAAAAAAAATAATTGTGTCTTCCTGAAGTGATATTTTCGTTATATTCTTAATTCTGGTTTATAGATAATTAAATGCATGCATAACAGAACTGAATTGCTAATTAATCCGGAACTAACGACTAGTAAACAAAGAATAAAAAAAGACATAATGTAAGTTCACTTAACTTAAACAGGATCAAAGGAAACGAATCACTAACAAATTCGATTTCTGATACAATAGAAGTTCACTGTTTAAAGTGTTCACGGAAGAGTTTGTGTCCTTTTATGGAAGAATCCTTTTATATAATGCAATCGATGAACTTCTCAAAACGTTTCATCATGACCGGAGGATAAAAAGACTTCGTTTTTCATGCCTTTTAGTACTTAGAATGAATCTTGAGATTTAAGAAAAAGGATTTCATTTCTTCTAAAAACCTTTCAAGATTAATGAAAAATTTTGAAACGTGTTGATGAGTTTGTTTCAAAATGATTTGATCGTCATTAACTAAATCGCACTACTATTGAAAATTAGCTTTGATAATTCATTGAAGCACAGTTCTTGTTATGAAGGAACCTTTAATTTTTCTAAGTTGAAATGTTTTCTATCAAGTAACATCTTTAAAATCAAGTTACATCAATGAAATTCATAATTGATGGATTGCATTTGTTTTGGAATTTCCTTATTATTCTACTGAAATAATAATGAAGCATGGTGTATATCATACACTTTTGTAGTGATGAAATATTCTACTTTTATGAAACACAAATTATATTAGGTGTTGATAAAACAGGCAACTAATATTTAGCTAAGCAAACAATACTGATATACTTGCGTATAAAAATTACTATTTCACGCTTCTAAAAATAGCACCAAACATGAGATTAGTATGCACGTTTTGTTTTTCTACGTTTTCAGAATTAACAAAAAAGGTGCAAACACTTAAAAATGTATTTGTAATTTAAATAAATTTCCACAAAATGTTAGAATTAAGGACTACGTGAGCACAAAAAATAAGTGAAATATTTAAGTCAATTTAGCATTTTTATATCTGAATGCAACGCATTGTTTTCAGTATTACAATTATTTTCATGAATGAGAGAGAGAGAGAGAAACTTGTATGTAGCAAGAATGTAACTGATTTAAGCTTCCAGGGCCAGATAATGGCATAAAATTTTTGTTTTCTGATAACAAAATTGAATTTTTCTGTAAATTTATCAGTAGGAATAATCTAACATACGTGATTTCACCCTTCAACATCATAATTAATAGTCAAATAATTCAGTTTTCTCCAATCATAACGCGCATGAATTTATACGCTCGCATAATTTATTTGCGTATTATGTTGTTGTTGTTAATGCCACCTGTCTGACGTAGTCAGATCGAGGTCCATGAAATTCATCATGGTATAGGGCTAGATTGTACGCCTGTCGTTAGCCGTAGCTTTGAGCACCTTGCAGGCGACAGTACGATTTGGCTCGGTTCCACCCCAATTTTGAGGGAGAACACCCTGGGAGGAACGTATTATTCATGCATGGATTATCAATGAAATCCCACGATGTTTGGGATGTTGAATTTCAAATTTCAGGTGTTTTGAACTTGAGCGTATGTGAAATCATAACTGCTATTTTTCTCATTTTCTTGAAATGATTAAAAACACTTTTTGGAACGTTATAACTTTAATATTTAATAGACTCTATTATTCAAGAATCATGTAGCCTATACTCCAGTACTAAAAAAGTTTGTTGGGTCATAGATTCTGATGATATATATTTGATATACATGATAAAAATTAGCATTAATATTTTAAAAAACCATTTGATTAAACTCACATCAAAGAGAAGAAACACAGGCTAGTTTATTCAGAAAAATATTGCTTAAAATTATAATTTATTTTCCAAAATTTTTAGCACAAAATTATTACAATTACAGTAGGAATCCCCACAGTCAACCAATACGTAACTCAAGGTTTAGGTGGATAATAGAATAAATGGCTAAGGTCTATTTTTTTACACTGTCCATATTACTTCATGAGATGAATGGAAGAATCCACAGAAACACATTAACAATTGCGTTAATGTATTTACTTAATCGAAACTATCACAGAACCCAGTCTTAAAAATAAATATATTTAATGGAAAAAGTGGACTATTTTCAGAGAAAATAAGTAATCCAGCTACGTATCTCTATTTAAAGCGAGCTACCAAATACTAAGACATATATATTTACATGCACGAATCTAAGTATATCAGCTATTATATTTAACAAAATAAAGTATTCAATATTATTGGTAAGTAGACATACTTAATATATGAAATAAGAAATGCAGATTATTTTAAACGATTTTAGCTGTTTTAATTATTTAGCAATTAGTTTGAGGATTATATCCATTTATATATTAGTATAAAATTAAAGATGTTGATGAATAACGTATTGAAATATTATTTTTACATATTTTTCGAAAAGTATACTGAAAACTTAAGCTTTTAATCTCTAGAAAATAATCTGTCCGCAAAGTTCTACTTGTACTCGTAAACATTTGGGTTGTGTTCTCAACTCAGATGTAAGATCCTAATTCTTTTATCTAAGAGTAATCCAGAATTAAAAAAGTAAGATAGATAATTTAATTTAATTTTTATGAAACGTATGGTAAGTAATTATATTCCACTAACCGATTACAACAAGAGAAAAATATATTGAAAAATAATG
>BMAO01024204.1:0-21944 GCA_019973975.1 Trichonephila clavata
ATACATAATTCTTTTAATCTCCAGTATGGCAATTTTCTGATAACTTACAAAAATTTAATATTGTTTTCATTTCTGTATATAATTATGATTTTGTTTTATGTATAAATATATATGCTACTTTACTGCCAAATTTTGTATCAATCAAAGCAGTATTTGTTGATTTTCTTGCATTTTACATCTTCGTGCTTAACTTTTGGAAGTGAGTGTTCTTTCTATTTATCCATTCAAGTTCAAATATATGTTTTTAAACTTGTAGTGAATGACACTTGATGTTAATGCAGTTTTTTCGAATATTAATTCATTAATTAAATTAAAAAATGGATAAATAGTAACAAACAAAAATAACAGCCCAACACTATATATAAAAAGGAAAATCTCTTCTTTTGTCCCTGTAGCGCAATGGATAACGCGTTTGACTTCTAATCCAAAGATCGTGTGTTCAAATCCCACCTGGATGGCCTAATTTCGGAGACTGTGATTTTTTTATTATACCATTTATTAGAAGAATTAAATTTAATTAATGAATAAATATATTAACAAACAAAAAATAGTCCAATACCATATATATAGAAAAGGAAAATGGAAAATTACAGGAAAAATCGCTTTCTATTTTGCCTCTTAATATTGTGATTCTGTCATATGTATACACATATTTATATTAATTGTAATTATTTAATAAAAAGTAACTAAAATAAAAATTTTATCTGTTGACCTAAGTAGGAATTCACTTATTTTTTTTATTTTATTAGTTTTTTTATATAATTTATTTTAGTCCGTGCTCTTATCAAACCCGTGTACGTGAAAAATCAAATATGATGAAAATCTTCATAATGCTAACTATTGGGAATTTTTAACTTAATATATTTGGTACAAATCAGGAATTCTTTTTTTCGACATATACAACTGTAATAAAAATATTTATTGTTGATTAAGAGAATTTTTTAATTTACTAAATACCTCATTTCAGCTTTGATATTGCATCGTAGCGAAGAGGGGATAATCGCGGATATATGGACGGCGATGTCAAGTCGCGGGATCAAGTCAGTGCCTCTGAAGACACGCCATATACGGCAGTAGTTCCTTACACCTGGGGCCGTGGAACGGTACTGGACCGCCAAAGGATTATTAAAACTATTTCTATTTTATTAACTGGGGTGTATTTCTCTGGAGTTTGTGCAACTTTCCATAGGAATCATTTTATATTGGATGTTAAATCATTTTACATTCATTTTTTCATGTAACTGTAGTTTATTCTGAAGACATATTTAAATACAATTCAATTAAAATTATTAAGTACAAAAAACTTAAAATATAAACAATCAACGTCCCACTCCCCAGCGGACGCGTAGAATTATCAAGTTTTGACCGGTCAGCGACAATAGAAAGGTTGGGAAGCTCTGGCGTAGAGGGAATAATGCAGATTAATTCTATCGAGGCTCAATGTCCTCCTGTTGGTGTGATATGGAAGCTTGGAGTGTGAGGCTCCATTTGAAGTGTCGTCCTCATCACTTGACTGTGGATCATACTTACAAGTTTCTTCTTCATCTTGCTTTAAAGGCGACGTAAATTAAAAATCAAATTAGCATTCATATAGAAAATAAGTACCTTCTAGGGTAAAATTTAATATCTGAGTTGTTCAAGCATATATTTTATTCAACAAGGTGGCATTGTTCAAACACATACTTTTAGAAAAAGTATGCAGTAGGAATGTGTCGGTTTATTTATCAAAATAAACAGCTTTTACATTTTGTAAGCCGGTATAAAACTTAAATAGTGATAGCTTTAGTGATTTAATTCGTTCAAAATTTAAGATCATGATAATTTTGAGATAAGTTTCTTTATTATTGTATTAAATATCAATTTTTAAATGCATTATAATTAGAAGCTGCTTAGAAAGTATATTATTATTACAGCGATACTCTGAAGTTGTGTGATATGTAACACTGAGAAAAACAGACTAAACTTCTCTTTCTCTCGAAAACCTACGAATTTGCAGAACAATTTCATGATTTTTTTTAAAATTTAATTTAGATAACAAATTGTTTAATGTAATTGCTTCGGGAAATATCGATAAGCAATTTCAACTGGAGTGATGGATACCAATAAATTACGCATATGCGAATTTACATAAAGTCGAGTAATTGCAAGTCTAAGTACGGTTATTTTTTCTCTTAAAAGGGGATTTTCACATTCAATACCTATTTAGAAAAGCTATATACTTTAATTTAAATAGCGATCATAAATATATAATAATTAATAACAAATTGATGAGTTATTGCGCAGTGAGATTGTCTTTTTAATACAAAAAATATCCACACAATGAACAAGAAGGTTCTTTCGCACTAAATCGTCCGTATAGGGGAGCGATGCATGTTAAATCTTTCGAGAGCTCAAAAGTCCTCCCTTGGTGTGGTGTGGTAGTTAGGAGAGGAAGTGCCAGCTCAGGTGTCATCCGTGTCACTTGACCATGGTTCAAAATGACGCAGTCCGTCGCCAAAAGCCCTCATATAGCTAAACAGTGCGACGTTAATATTCACTCACTCACTCGCATTAAATCGTAATTTATTCTAGAAAAATCTAGTAATTACTTTCGATTATGTTTAGCAAAAAACAAATAACACACACGTATACACCTATTAACACACAGATTTAAAATCAAGTAAATATTTTAAACAACAATTCCAAACCAGTAATAATCCCAATTCCACATGAGACAAATGAAACACATAATCGTTGTTAAATCTTTGACTTCAATCTTGTTTCCTTGCAATGTCGTTTCATAAGCTGAAAAAAAAAATCATCTTGGAGTTACTTAAGTTTTATCTTCTAAATAATCGTCCTACATCTCAATTCAGAAATAAAATCTTCAAAGTTTTCTCAGAAATTTAAATCCGGAAAAAAATAATGCTAAATATTCAAAAAGCAATTATTGTATCCATAATATTTTTTAAAAGATTGTATTTATTATCTATATATAGACAAGAATGAATTAGTTAAAATAAAAACTGAGGAAAGTATAACGTTTAAGAAAATGCATAAAATATTTAATCATGTTGAATTACTTACACAAATTTTATTTATTGTTAGGTATATGAAATTAAATCACTGTAAAAAAAACCAACTTTTTAACATTTTTTGAAAAAAACATACTTCTAGAATTTTCTTTTTTTTTTTTCCTTTTAAACTTCCGTCCAAAAATATAAATTATTCCTAAAAAATTATCCCTTAATTTTAATGAATCAAAATCATCATTAGAAAAATCTTTTTTTAATCGATTGCCTTTTTTTCCTACAGTCAGAAATATAAAAAAATGTAAGTTTAAAGCTTAGCCACGAAAAAAAATTCGATACATTTTTATGCAACATTCTATAAATACGTAATTCCAAAATTTCCGTGCTCAGTTTAATCAAACTGAATTAATTGCGTTATTTCAGATTTCGTTATAAAAAATTAATTTTCCCTAATGCATTACTTGTAATTCTTCGAAGATGCTAATCAAACATCAATGTTTTTCTTATTGATGCAAAAAATTATTTCCTTCCTTTCTTTTATCCGCCTTCATTTAAATACAGAATTACATTATTGATAGCGTGTGTATCTGTGAGTTTTTTCCCCTACGAAGTTTTACTTTTTAAGATCTTACAATTCATGCTGATCAAAATCGAGAATTTTTGCATTGATAATTTTCATAGCTTTGCAATTCAAGATTTGAACGTGATATACATAAAAGTATGCGATGCATAATGCTATTTTCCTTTAAAGGCATTAGAGATTCATATTAAATATTTTCATTGCATTCAAAGATATTGTTTACTGGTTATCTTGAATTTCTAAATGTGCTGTTCATTTTATGGAATTTCTTTTATCACCCTCTTAGATATAGTTTCGCGCTCTGAATTGACTTGAAATGAATGAATTCAAAAACATGAAGAACACGTAATGTAAAAAAAAAAAAAAAAATAGTCAATTCCTACTTAGGTTAACAAAGAAAAATTTTAATTTAGTTAATTGAATTCAATTAATAAATTAATATTTGAAAAAAACTGTTTTTACATCAACTGCCATCCACTACAATTTTTTAAAAATGTATTTGAACTTGAGTGGATGAATAAAAAAATAAGTATTTTTGAGACCAAGAAAAAATTCGTTAGAATAAATTATAATTTTAAAAAAAACTAAAAAACACGCTTTTATAGTGAATTGAACTACAAAGTAAAAAAATAATTCTTAATATAGAAATAAAATGATTAACAAGAAAATTAATGTCATTGGGGTAAAAGCGTGAGGTGCTCTATATCAATTGTTAAAATTTCTTACTTCTATTCCAAAATGCTGAGTTAGTGTAAAAATGTAGTACAAAGCACCCCACGCTTTTACCCCATTGACATTAATTTTCTTGTTAATCATTTTATTTTTATATTAAGAATTATTTTTTTTACTTTTTAGTTCAATTCACTATAAAAGCGTGTTTTGTAGTTTTTTTTTTTAAACTATAATTTATTTTTCATTTTTTAGTTCAATCTACAACAAAAGCGTGTTTTTTTTTAGTTTTTTAAGCTATCATTTATTCATTGTTAAATTTATCCTTGAGTCTAATATTGGGAGCCCGAATTTCGTGCCTGCTTGGATTAGTCCTGCTCTTCAATGGCTATTAATTAACGGGTCTGAAGGGTATTTATTCTCTCCGTTTACGGGGCCTCGGATGAGGCCCGTATCGATATGTTTCAAAGATTTTGTCTCTATAGATAAAGGTCATACGAATAAAAGTGCGTTTTGAAGAAAAAGTTCGAAAGAAAAAAAAATTTTAGTGTGCCATATCTTAAGAACGGACTAAAAAGTATAAAATTCCTCTTTTCGTTCCCCCTCCTCCTTCTTTTTTCATATTTTTACGCATTGTCATCCACTTCTGAGCTATGGTCCAAATTTCAAGTCTCTAGCTCATCAGGAAGTCAGTTTAAAATCAATTACAGAATTCCACCCGGACAGACATATAAGAAAGCGAGTAAAAAAAACATGGTAAAATATAAAGTGTCAATCGTATTGTGTCTCCTTTTAAACGTATTACTATAATGTTAATTCGTATCATCACTTCTAAACGTATTGCTTTACAAAAATAAAAAAAAATATTTAGCAGTTAGAACAGGGGTCGGCAACCTTTCAGCTGTGGCGTGCCAAACCAACCTACTAACATGATTCAGCGTGCAATAGCAAATATTTGAAACAATTTGATTCCCACGGCAATACATGCAGAATTAGGAAACATAGTGGTCAAAAATACTAATTTAATTATGTGTTAATTATGCATCATTTTAAGATATTTATTGACATAAAAATAAACATAAAATAAAACTATCACTTCAATTCAAATACAAATATTTAATGTGCACATAAATATGTATCTTTTTAGAACTTTTAAGGGAGAAAACTTAAAGTATGACTGTTCTTCAATATAAATCAAAAATTAAAGTTGTATATAAATTATACATTCTTAAAAATATTTATGAAGCAAGAAACAAACATAAAGTATAAGTGTTCATGCAGCAAAGTTAAGTAAAAAAAATTTAAATTTTAATTCAAACCTTGTTCCTGCAGAGCTCTACTTAATGTCGCAATATCAGGGGTATAGTTCGTTACTTTCAATTAGACACAGGATTCAGAATGTTCAGCAGTTAAACAATTTCTTAGTGGACTCAAAATATATTTCATATCAGAAAAACTTTGTTCACATAGATATGTGGAACCCAAAGCGGAAAGAAGGGCACATGATATTTTTTTCAAACAATTAAATCTTTCTGGCAATGACATCCAGCAATTTAAAATAGCTGTCGATTTACTGCTAGAGTTATCTTCCAAATTTTTCCGTAACTCCTTAAATGTTGTTTTCCATAAATCTGAAGATGTTAATTCAATAAGTTCCATTTCAAAATTATCAGAATTATCAGTTTCCACCCACTCAAAGAATGACAAATCGAATGGGATTATTAATGGGTCTATTAAATCAGGTTTGATTAGAAAAGAAAATATAGGCATACAAGCTTCAAAGTCTTTGCATCTTTTAGAAAACTCCTCCTTAAGTGCTTCAACGTAAGTTTGAAGTTCATCTTTGTCTGCGGTTGATGTATTTGCAAGCGCTTTAGCATTTGGGAAATATTTGTAGGTACTAGTATTAATATCATGGGAAAATAGATTTAATTTTGTAGCAAATCCCTTCCAATATTCAAAGAGTTCAAGTACTGTTTGACTTTTTCTTTGCAATCTTAAATTTAGTTTATTGAGATGTTTAGTTATATCTGTCAGAAACATCAATTTACATAACCATTCCTTGTCTAATTCGGGAAAATGTTCTCCCTTCTCATTAAGAAAAATTTTAAAGTGCTCCATGCATGACAAAAACTAATTCAAGACATTACCACGACTAAGCCAACGGACATGACTGTACAAGAGAAGATCCCCAATTCACTTTCCATTTCTTCTAAAAGAGATTTAAATTGCCTGTGTGTACTAATGAAGATCGAGACACTATAAAATTAACTATTTTAATAACAGTATTCATTTCAGAAATTAAGTGCTAAGACGAAATTTTGGCAACTAAACTTTCCTGATGTATTATGCAATGGAAGTTCAATATTTTATGTCCAATATGATTTTCAAGAAGTTTGACAAATCCCCTTTCCTTGCCAACCATTGCAGGAGCGCCATCAGTAGTTACACAAAATATTTTATTTATATTAATATTTTTTTCTTTCAAAATGATTTATAAATGAAAAAAAATATCCTGCCCATTAGTTGTACCACAGATAGAGGAATCATACTGCATAATTCTTCATAAATTCGATTTTTATCACAATATCGTGCATTTACCGCAAGGCGTGCAACATCATTCACGTCTTTACTTTCATCAAAAACAATGCTAAATGCAACAGTTTCTTGTAAACCTGAATTTTGTTTCGCAGTTATATTTTCTGCCATTTGTGCTATTCTTCTTGCAACAGTTCGAGCAGAAGCAGGTATTTCTTGAATTCGGGATAATATTGTTTGCAAGTTAGGTAAATCACTGAAGAATATTTCAGCACTTTTTAAAAATGTGTCCTTTACATGTTCGCCATCTGTAAAAGGTTTTCCTTTGGCTGCTAAACAATGAGCAATGACGAAACTACATTCTGTCGCCTTTGGTTTGACTCCAATTGTTTGGCACAAAAATGTAATTTCCTTTTTATATCCAGAAACAGCTCTTTCTAAAACTTCACATTTCTCATCAGAATTCTTAAATAATGTCTGGTGTTTAGTTTGAAAATGTCTTTGTATACTTGACGTATGACATACGACATTTTCGCGACATAGCACACATACAGCGCGATCTTTTGTTGTATGAATCAAAATTCGTTAGTCCAAGAATCTTGGAAATCGCGAACATCAAGCTTTCTTTTTTTTAGTCGCCATTTGATCCAATTTGTAACTATTAACTGTCACAATAATGAAACAAACAATATACAAATTTTCACAATAAAACTAACACACAACGCGACAAAGTTAAAAGTAACCAAAAAATCATGTCGTGCATCAAACTATATTTAACTTTCGACTGAATTCATACTCAGTATTCGCATATCGGCGTGACTAATAGAAAACATTAAAAAAATGTGCTCTAATATCTATTTCTATTAGCTTAATTCGCTCCAAAAGTAAAACATAAAATAATTATGACTTCTTTGGCACAACACTCAAATAATTACATTTGCTCTTAATTTTTTAGTTAAAAAGGACTTTTGTTATGAAGTCTGATTCACTTGCCTAATTAACCCACAGCATTTTTTTCACCGAATTTATTTCCAATCCAAATTAAATATGTTGATAGAATAACTATTTTTTTTAATTATATTTCAGATGGAAAATGTCTGTTAAGATAGCAGAATTTTGATTTATACCTAAGACATTTTTTTTTTCTTTTTCCGTCGATGCCCAAACTTTTGGTGGGTAAAAGACAAACTACTTACTTTTTTATTCACAGAGCCGTAATGAATGATTCTTAATTTTGCAAGTATTGCTCAATAATTTTTATTTTTGGTGAATATTTAATGCTAATAGTAAGTCACATTTAAACAGAAGATGTTTTCTTTTACATAAAGCACACAAACTACAAGCAAGCTGATTCAGCAGAATCGTTTTATGGCAGATTATCGAAAGTGAAAAATAACTTTTATATAAAAAGGTACGAGGGGATGAAAGGAGAGACAGAACGATGTAGCTTTATATATAGTATATATCTTATAATTTTGTAGAGTGGTGGCGTGCCACTGGAAATTGCTCCGCGTGCCACATCTGGCACGCGTGCCATAGGTTGCCGACCCCTGAGTTAGAACATAAATTTTTTTTTTTTTTCAATATGCACCAGTCTTTTTTTTTCTATTTCCATGTTTAGAAAAACTAGACATTTGCTTATATTATGGTAAGAAATTTTTTTCGCACACCCTCACCCTTCCCTTTCTCACATAAAGAGAGATAACACTTTTGTTTGTTTTATTTCTGGAAACCGCAAGTGTATTCGTTTTTTAGGGTTGCACCTTAATCTTTTAGTCGCCAAATCTGGAAATGATATATAGGATAAGTCGCCAAATCTAAAAATGGTATATGGAATCGTCGCCAAATATGGATATCGTTATTCCCGATAAGGACAATGGAACAAAATTATGATATTATTGTATTGTCACCTGTCCTTGACAAGTGTGCAAAATTTCGAATTCATCTGACCTCTTCATGTGGGTAAAAATCGAGTTTCAAGATTCCGTTACATGCAAGTGAAACTTATAAAAGCGTGTTAAAAATCTACTAGCCACCATCTGTTGCAGCTAGTTATAACTTCGTCAGATATAACGCAGAATAAATAAGAAATTAAAAAATAACATTTAATTAATGAATAAATGTTTGAAAAAACTGTATTAACATCAAATACCATCCACTACATGTTTAAAAAAATATATTCGAACTTAAGTGGATAAATAAAAAGTATTTTATTAACGATTAAAAATTTGAAAAGATCCTATATATATATATGCAGTCGACTCTCAATAATTCGAAGTTGAAGGGAACAATGAAAAACTTAGAATTATCAAGAGGGTAGAAAAAAAAACTCCCAAAATACATGAAGAGAAATTTTTTTCTAATGCATTTAAATTTGAAACTATGTAATAAAACAACAATTTTTTGTACGCACGTATAAACTTATTTTAAAGTATTTTTAAAAAATAAATATTATATTCAGTATAAATATTAAACAGAAGTTAAAATTCCTGTATTAAAAAAATACATACAATACATAATAAATTTTTTTGACGAAAAATCTGTTACCGTTTTTTGTTTTATGGTGTTCAATCTAACTTTGCCAACAGATTTCTCTAGAATAAGTGAAGCTTGAAAAACGTCCGCATTAATATGATTTTGAAGGGAAAAGTTGCGTAGTTTGTTTAGTGTCACTTTAGCTTCTGTCAGAGTTATCGGAGTCAACTCCGATGGTCATCAAAGGGGCTACGTTACAGGGGAGACAAGCATAGAGAATATAACACAAAATATGTTAGCTCCAACCTGTTTGCTACAGGACTCTACATGATAGTAAGCATTTGAGTTGTCGAGAGTTTTATTAGATCCCTTCGAATTATCACGTTTCGTATCCTGGCCGGCCACAGATTTTACTTCGAAATACTGAGTGTACCAAAACCTAATGTTTTAGTTCAAAATATCAAGAGTTTTTCTAGAGACTGAGCATGTACTTCGAATTAGCGAGAGGTTCGTACTATCGAAGGTTTGAATTTGCGAGAGTCGACTGTATATACATATCTAGGGAGAGCGTAAACTAATGGTAAAAATTGAAAAAGGAAGATTTTTATCCCTTCCTTTCCGAGAACTAAAACAAGGTGAAGTTATAAAAAGGTGATATCAGGGAGTTTTTTTCCCCCTTTCTGTTTCCTGCATTATTAATCAAATTAACTTTGTGATATATAATTAAATATTCGTGGGATTAAGATTAATTAATTAAAATTAACAAGTTATAAGGTATACAAATACATTTCTACCTTTTTTTAGTCAAAAATTGAGCATTTAGTGTGAAAGAATGGTATATTATGTTTTGTTCAAATTATTGTCCATTGCTAGCTACTACTTTTCTCTATTTTTCTTGAAGCATACAGATACCGTGTTGGAAGAACGCTTCATCTTTTGAGGCTATCCACCAATCAACCGAATTTTTGGTATCTTCACATGATGTGATATGCTGCTGAGACAAACCATGTGCTATTGATTGGAATGAGGTATAATTTGAAGGGGCAATGTCTGGTGAATACGGTGAGTAGGGTAGGACTTCCCGACTGAGTGTTCTAAATAGGTTTTGACAAGTGACGTAACTTGTGGGTGGACATTATTCATGCAGAAGAATACTTTTGTCATTTTTAGTTGTGGTGGAAGCTTTTTTTAGTTCTCGGCTGAATCTCATCAATTGTGTTCGCGAGTTAGCCGCAGTAAGTAGTTTCGTTCGGTTTGAGCAGCTCATAACAAACGACAGCAGGCTGATCCCACCAAATGCACAACACGAGTTTCTTTCCATGAATATTCGGCTGTTGACGCATGTTTACGTGGTTTCTATGATTTTTCCCCTCTTTGTGTTATCGCGGATCCATTTGTTATCACCGGTGACTATACGAGGTAAGAACCTCTTTTGTTTATGCCTCATAAATAGCATTTCACATATGCAAAATCAGCATTCACAGTTTCTCAGCTTCAGTTCATGTGGAACCCAATTTCCTTACTTTTGAATCATCCCGAACTATTTTAAATGAGGTAAAAATGCTTTTTGAGTCACTCCTAATGTAAGTGCAAGTTCTTCTTGCATTTGGCACGAAAATCTTCCTCCAATAATCTTCTAATATTTTCTTTGTCTTCGACGTCAAACTCACCATTCTTTAAATTTTGAAACCACTCACGGTAAGGGTCTGTCTCAAAACAGCTTCACTATACGCTTCTACAAGGAATGTGCCTATGTTCAGATTTCTTCAAATTAAAGAAGTAAACCAAAATTACATCAAAATTTGGCTCAAAATTCGACATTTTCGCACGAAAAATATTATGTGATGCTGATACCAAAAAAAATCGCTAATACTTCAGTTATGGTGTTACCAGATGTCTAACCTTACGCTATGGCTTTTTACATTTCAAAATTAAAGTCATAACTTACAGATGAGACTCTATTTTGTCAAATGGCGGAAACCTATTCGTACTCATTAAAGAAATTTCAGACTCATTCTTTTCTCTGCCAAAAGTTTATAGTGATTGGAAAGGTCAGTTGTGAGTCAAGAGATTATTCTCATTCAATGATAATAAATGAATAGGTGTGACTTTGAGATGACAAATGGATCGCCAAAAGTCGTCAAATTTGGCGACAAAAATAGAGGCCCATAGAAAAATCCAGAAAATTCTAGAATGATTTTTTGACGGAAGGACTCTAGTAAGCCCTATAAAATTCTCAGAACGTTTCAGAAAATTCAGAATCTATATAAGAACGATGCTAAGAAACAGCATTGGAATCAAACATTTGACGGTCAACTGTACATTTAATTTGCCTTATGTGGAATTGGCTCAATTTATGACGGTCGCATGACAAAGACAAACACGTGTTTTCCATTGAATTCAAAACTGACATTAAACTAACTTGTGCTTGCCGTTCTATTTGTAAACCTCAGATAAAATTTCAAATTTCATTATTGGGTAAATATGCGCAAATGATAATAAAAAAATTCTTCAAAAAGATTTTTTTTTAAATCTTGTTTTATGCATGTAGTTTTAAAAAAATTAATGTTTTTTGTACACCTTGCACATTATTATTGTCGACAAATATGTACTTTTTATTAGAAAGCTTCTGCAAAGATCAAAAGTTGGCAACAACAAAGCGCATGAACTTATTGGCAGAAACACATGGCTGCCTTTATCATGTGACTATGACGTCACATGAGTTTTTGAACTGATTGGCTATAAACGCGAGGTGACTATGACGTCACATAAAATTTAGCCCGTTGTAATTACTACTGATTTGAATTGCTGAGTAAAATAAGTGCGCGATTTTTGAATCTGTGCTATTGCATATTTAAATGTGTGTGTCATCTGTGTTTCTTGTTGGAAGAAAATCTGTAATTATTTTAAAGTTCCAGAATAAATTACGATGTACTCTTAAAGAACCTGCTGGCAAGGAATTTTTCTGTATTTCAAATACGATTCACGACGTAACAATACTAGTATGTTAAGTTTCATGATGACTTTTCTCACTTTCCTTCCATCCTTTGAATTTTGTAAATATGCATAAATTTTCCATTTAAAAACCTGAGCTGAGCACTGAGGAAAAACTGAGCACTTTTATCTCAGCTATTTATGAGCTTAAGTGTTATATCCAAAGCATTAGGGAAACAAAATTAGCGAAACTATCAGAGTGAATTACTTATCTTTCCAGAGATGATTGAAAAAGGGCATTGGTGCTAATTAAGACTTTAATTTCCTTTAGAGATCCACTCAAAAACTTGACCAATTACTCCATTGACATTCATTCACATTCAAGTTCTTCAAAACAATCCCACGGTAAAAACTAAACACATAAAGTCGACGAATCGTGTCCAAAAAGCAAAACTACTCTTTTCCCAAACTAATCTCATTAGTTTTACGTTAACTTCTTTCTCGAAGCATGACGGTTACCGTGATTTAGTCGACTAAAATAGAATTTTCTCATTCTAAACTAAGAAAGATCAAAGTTTAAAAACCGCCTTTTATTCCTTTTTTTTTTAGTTTTCGCAGGAATTAACACATCTCTTCACAAATTAGAATTTAATGACTCTTTTTAAAGCCTTTAGTTGGAAGTTAAGGTAAGTCTTTGACGAGATATTTTTTAAAGATAATTACTAAATCCTTGAAGGGTTTTTTTGTCCGAGAGTATTAAATAGAATACGTTTTTTAAATGAACATTTTTACTGAAATAAAAAGATATAAATTTGGTATAAACACAATTTTTTCTATCATAGAAGTTTTACACGTATCTGTGCAAATATTTAAATTAAAAATAATATTTGTCTATCGCTTTTCGCGGGAATATCTGTATAGAATTTATACAATAAAATTTAGTTTCTTAAGAATTTGGAATCTTAAATTTCGAACCTTCGACAACATAATTCAAATTTAATCAGCAACTTCTAATCATCAATCAAACGAATTAACAAGAAGATGCTATTGAAATAGTTTTGTAATATAATTTGTGTAAGCATAAATTTTCTTTGCTCTCAAATAAAAATTGACATCTTTTGTAGCATTTATAATAATTAATTAAAGAATTTGTAATCAGAATATTATTCAAAAGTATATATATATATTATGTTTTGAGAACTTTCTTCATTCAAAAGAACTAAAAATTAATTTGATAATTTAATTAATAATTTTCTGTATTTTTTAGGCTTATTCTTGTTTTTATTGCTGCGTTTAAGTATGATTTTACTCTGTTCTATTTATTCTACATAACTTGCATATATTTGCAGACGATATTGACCCGCTTGCTGGTGGCAATAAAAACACATCAAGTGTCATTTTTTTTTTTTTTTTTTTTGCAAACTATATTTTTTACTTTATTTTGGTCTTTAATTATTTTTCCATTAAATTTTGAGCAGACGATAATTGTAAATATCAAATTTATTATTCATTTATTTAGAAATTTCTGACATTAGATTTTGGCAACATATTTTTATTATTCTATGATTATGGAAAGAAGTGAAAATGTCATTCTCCGAATTTCTTGTATATATTTTATTTACTTAAAAATGTTTTTGAAATTTAAGCAAAAAAATTGCGTTCTGAAATTTTTATTGATTGGTCGTGATAACTCACAGGTAAGAAATTTTTATTTGAATTTATGTGTATATATATTTAGCTCAAAGGCAATGTTTATTTTTTCAAATTAAACTTTCTCAAATTATTAAAAATGGAATTAAAACTTCTAGTTTTATACAAAAAAACAAAGTCTTCTTTCAAAAGTAGATTCAGGGAAAGAGTTTATTCCTTCTTTTATATTAACTGAGGCAGAATTTAATTTCAGGTGCAGCAAATTTTGTTTTTGATATAATATTAGGTAATGAATTAATTTTTAGTAAGTTCTTTTTTAATTTCAATTCCAATTTCGCTTCAGCTTATTTTGTATGATTACCTTTCAATTATTTTGATCACTTCAACGTGAGATCAGCAGTGAACAAGTGCTTTATATATTTTTACAACATAGTGAAGATAAGTTCTTTTTTTCTTATACAATTTTTACTGTCCACATATGCATAAATGAAAAATACAAAATTATTGGAACAATTTTAGCTAAATGAAATAACTGTCATTGAAAAGGAAATTTCTTTCCTTCAAACGTTTTCGATCAACTATAGTAAGCGGCAATAAGGAATTGTGTTTCCTTTTTATTTTGGTTATATTAAACTTTAATTCGAAATTTTTAATTTTTAAATTATGTTGAATTTTATTTAAATTTGTTATAAAAGGCTTTGAAGGGCATATATAGTTATATAATGAAAAAGATATAAAATAATAAGAGTGAAGCAAAAATTTTTAACACAATTAAAAGGAATGGAATAAGAAATATATGTTATTAAAACATTCGTATGAATATTTTAATCAAAATTGTCTTCATGTGTGCTGCGTATACGTTTCACCACAGAAGTTTCAACATTGAAGTAATTCATCCATAAAATCAAATATGACTGTATTTTTATGCATTTTCCTCAGTTCTATAACCACAACTGTCCAAAAAAAATTCATTTTTTTACGCAAGATTTCCCATTGTTCTTTAAATTGGTTTTTCGGAAGAATTAGGATTTGAACTTATATAAGGATCGACTTGGACATTAAAGGTCGCAATTATGACTTATTGGATAGTAGGGCGAGATTTTAGCGTCTTACTAAAAGAGAACTGGGTGAAACAAATTATAACCTCTACCTTAATTTATTGCCAATTTGGAGAATTAAATTTTTGTCGACGTAATCTATATAAATAAAAAGAAATGTGCGTGCGTGTGTGTGTGTGCGTGTGTGTGTGTGTGTGTGTGTGTGTGTGTGTGTTGTGTGTGTGTGTGTGTGTGTGTGTGTGTGTGTGTGTGTGTGTGTGGTGTGTGTGTGTGTGTGTGTGTGTGTGTGTGTGTGTGTGTGTGTGTGTGTGTGTGTTATGTCTCTTCCTAAACCGTTCATCCGGTTTCGATTAAACTTTGGGGAATGATTGGATGCATGCCTGCGAAGGTTTTTGAGTTAGTAAAATTGACCCCTATATAACGGGCGTTAGAATTTAATCGCTGGTGCTTCTGTGTAGGTTTAAATAAGAACGAAATCTCGCCACTACATGCAATAACTTGTCTAATATATGGCAGTATCAAAGAATCGTACATCTAATCAACAGTTTAGTTTTGTTTTGTGCACGATTCCGAAATGTAAAGTGATTGAAACAAATTGTCCTTAGTTTTGAACAGAAAACACTATTACTCTTTGTATTGCATGAAGATAACTATTTCATTAGTTTTCCCATCTCTTTGAAAAATAACGTGTTTCTATATTTTGATGCAAAAGTGATCTTTGGAATAAATACTAATTCAGAGATATCCCAATGTTTTGCTTATACTCTATTTTTTCTTCAATATTTACCATTCAGGATATCAAAGTTAAATTATTAATTTTTCTACTATGCATTGAAATGGAGTAATTTCACTTGGTGGGTTATGGCTAAACTTTTTGGTGGAAAAAGGGATCTATGGGTACAGTAAATTTGAGAATTACTGAGATAAAAGGTACTTCTAAACTTTAATTGTACTTGCTATATTTCTTCAAAAAATTATTTGCATGCATGATCGGGGTGTACTCTCTAACCTAAAAGTATATTTCAAATTTCACTTTAATGAATCAATATTCAGGTCAAGAAAATGAATTAATATAATGATTATCAGGTATGACGGGATCTTAAATTGTTATGCAAAACATATACTCAATTCAGTCAAAGGACTATAAAGAAAATATATTTAACAATTCTCAACAGAAACCTGCGCACAAATCGCAAGATTCTCACTCGCTACACGCGCTCTTAATGTTTGACGAGTGGCATGATTTAATTGGGATTTGATGCCTTTGAAAAACCCCTTAATGATGCCTTCAGACGCAAGCAAACGATTACGGAACAATAGTGAAGCCGCTCTCGGTTGGATGGTTTTGACATCTGAAGGAAAGAAGAGGTAGGTTTGGCGGGCATTTCATTTTTGTGTTCTTCTTTTTGAGTTTTCAATAAAAATAATAAAAAATGATGATAAAGATTTTTGAAATAGATTAGGAATCGTCTATCTGTCTCTGCGTTGCGAAATGAGATGAGGCATTACCCTACTTTGGTATTTATTCCAATGGTTGTGGGTTGATGGTTCCTTAACCCATGTTCCATAAAATCTGAAAACCGCAAATAAAAATAAAACTCTGAAAGATGTTGAAATTGAATATATTCAATCTCTCTATCTCTATCTCTATCTCTCTATCTGTATGTGGTAGCTTTATTACGTCATTTAATATGGTTTTATTCTTTAAGTTAATATTCACTATTTGCTTAAGTTTGACTCCAATGCACTTGAATGTCTGCCAAAAAAGACATTCCATAAAAAAAAAATTTGGAATTTTTTTTGTTTAGACAAAAATTATTTTATACTGGAGCAGAATTAAATGCATATATTCATAATTTCTTCACAAGCGAAAGGCAATTTTATCATTGTGCAAAACTTTGTTGAGATCTGCCAAATGAAATGCATAAATACAATTTATACCACTACACTATATTTTGATTGTCTAAAAATCTTTTAATAAAATTTATACGGTACTTAAATAGATTGAAATAAAACTTATTTTTTAAAAAAAAAACGAAATTTTTTACAGCTAATGTTAATTTTTTTCCAAATTTATATGAAAAGGAATTTTTTAAAGAATTATTAAAGTCAAATTATACATGTTTTAAGTAATGTTTCGGCAATTAATTAATAAGACCACGCGCGGTAGTCTAATGGGTATGGTCACGAACTGGGGCCAGGCATGTCATGAGCTCGAGTCTAGAATTGTTGAAGACACCCTCCCCCCGTGCAGAGCTCAAAGTCCTCCCGTCCCGTAGACGTGGTGCGGTAACTCGGAGAATGGGGTCTGCAAGTAATCTGACTGAGGTTCAAAATTACGAGGTCCGTCGTATCGCTTTATAATGCTATGTTATTAAACTACTCACTCGGCAGTAAATTAAGTTGTTCTTGAAGCATCTGTATGTTCATATTGATCGTATTTATGTATATCGCTTGTGACAACAGTCTATACCGGAAGTGGTCAGCGAATGTAAATACTAATAAATAGCGCTTATACAACTAAATAATAAAAAAATTAACTAGTATGGGAAATGAATACAATCTTAGTATGATAATGGTTAACAACAATGAAGGATGAAATATTAAAAGATATATTAAACATCAAGGAGAACGTCTTTCTCTTACGTCCTGTGTTTATCGTCCGTCGGAGTTCGTCTGTGTGATTTCCCGAGCAGGGCACTATTGGCGGGGTGTGACGTCAGTTTGGATTGCTCCACTCGACGTAAGAGGGGGAGATGGATGCGACAGTGTACATATCCAACCCAACACTATCATCAAAATAAAGTTAAAAAGACAGAGATTGTACATGTAATAAAGGAAAACTTCTTTTTATGAATGTGTTGGTATATTTTATTAGTATAATAAATAAATATACCATGTATATAATAGTTATGTTGAGACAGATTTGGATAATTATATTTTGATTGTGGATAAGCATAATTTGTGTAGGGTGGATGCTCGACCGTAGATCAGGGGTACCATGAAAGAAAAAAGGTTGAGCGATTTTCTTGCATAGAATTCAACTAATTATTAAAATGTAGGCGTTAAAGTTTCTTAATTTTTGGTATTTTTGTATGAATAATATCGATATAATATATCAACTTCCGCTACTAATGGCTTGCCGTGCTCCTATAAAGTTCTACTCCACAGTCGCTACTGCCCTTCCAAATAGCGCTAAAATCCTGCGCTCTGGAAACGATTGAAGAAAGATATCCAGCGAATGAGTGGCTCCGTGTCCACACTAACGGCTCATGCCTGCCAGAAACAAACGGAGCCGGCGCGGGATGGTTCTGTCGGCTGTTTGAGAGCTCATTAGCATTGGGAAAAAAAACCCACCAACTACGATGGCGAGGTCTTGGCTGTCTGTGAAGCTACGATGCAATTACTAGCTGCTGTCCTGGCTCCTGCAAAAGTTGTCTTCTTCATAGACTCCCTAGCTGCAATTTTAGCTTTAAGTAGCAATACTCCAACTGATTGTCTTAACACAATTCAGTGCCGAACTAAAATTGCGGAGCTAATCTCATTTGGCTGGATTGTGGCCTTACAGGGGGACCCAAGTCATGTTGGGATCCCCGGCAATGAAAAAGTTGAACAGGGAGCTTAGTCGTCTCAACCAGAAGTCCCCTTAACCCTCAAAAGAGCATAAATCATTATTTCCACATTCATTGACAAATATACTACCGTGACCCAAAAAACCAAGAGTATTAGAAAGCCATGGGAAACTCTGGTCACTGTAGTCCAATCCCGAAGCACCTGCAGAGAGCCGAGGCTGTTGCCCGCTTTCGCCTGACCACCGGACATGACTTTTTGGGAGTATGCTTTCCACTGGCTTAGCCTGGCTGATGACGAGGCCTTCCCCCTCTGCAGCCATGCCAGAATGGATGGCGACCACCTGCTCTAATGCACTAGGCTCGATGAATAACCGACTGACGACATCGTCAGTTGGTACTGGGAGGCTCAGCGTCAAATGGTCAAGAAGCCAAGCACGCGCGTTGGATATATAATATAAATAAATAAATCTTTCCTTTGCTTTGTAAGCCCTCGTGTAATACATTGTGTGGTGCACGGGTTTATAAATGTTCTCAATAAAAAATAAATTTAAAAAATGCCGAATTTTACGATATTTATTTTCTTGGCTAATTTAAATCAGATTAAAAAGTTTTTCTTTCTATATAATGCCAAGTATATATTGAACCTCTCTGTAAATCAAATGTACATTGAATTTAACATTTAGAGTGTATATATTTATCCATTATAGGATTTATACATCGTTTATTAGTTTTTAATCAACCTTGCTACTGAATGAAACAATAAAAATAAATTAAAAGCTTTTGTGTAGCTTTAGTAAAGCTTTTAGAGCTTTTATACGCGTTATCCAAATATTCTTCTCACTATTGTTAAGGCAATATGGTACCATCTGCACAATTTTTTTATTTTTAATAGTTGATATTTGGTTTTAATTGTATTTCATAAAGGCTAATATTTAGTAATAATTCCATTAAAAAAAAATTTTTTAATTTGTTGCAAAATGTTTGTAAAATTAAATTTTTTTTTAGCTTTTTTAAGCATTTTTTAAATCCCTAAGGCTTTTTTAAATATGTCTCTTTTCCTTCAAAAATTTTTTTCTCCAAGTACCTTATAATGTACTACATAAAACTGTGCATGGGTTTTTTTCTGCTGCTGCTCTTTAACTTTTTATTAATTTTTTTATAGTTAAACTTCTGAAAATTCCCCAAAAAACATTAATTTTGATTTTGAACTTTTTTAGAAAAAGAACTAAACATGTTAGAGCTAATTCCATGCACAGTTTTACAAAACATACATTTCAGAACATTTATAAAAAATTTCAAACCCATATTTCAATTACCAAAAAAGCCTTAGGGTTTTGAATAACAGTATATGTACAAAAATTCAACATGGAGAAATATGAGTTTGAAGTTTTCATTCCATGAATAGCATGATATAACATTTATCGAATAGTCTGAAAATTTTATGAAATGTTAATTATAGTTTATTTAAAACTACTTACACCATAAAAAATTGCACAAATGTAGAACAATTAAACAGTATACTGCCATAATGAATACATAGAAGAAAACGAATGAAAAATCAATATTTCATAAATACTTTATCTTAATAATTATTTTAAAAAATAAATATACACACTTCAGAGCTAATTCCATGCTCAGAGCTAATGCACAACATGTACAAAAGATGTTTATGCCTTTATTTTTTTATTCCCATGATTTTAAAAGCCTTCGCATGTTAAATATTGTTCACGAATGAAAGCAAAATCAAATAACAACTTATAGGTAAAATGTATCAAAATCTAAAAACTGCGTATGTGCATTTGTTTAAATAAATATCTTAAAATATTTTAATAATAAAAGTATTGAATTTCACCCGCATGGGATATATATATCACCAAAAAGTAACTGTCCTGGTCCCAGTGTGTCTCCTCTGATCTTGTGGAGGTGGCGGGGCAGGCAATTAATTCTTATACGTGGGCGATTGGTGAGAAATCAGAAAAGAATGATGGTCATGGAAGTATATACACAAATGGCAGAGCACGTTATCTGATGAGTACAGTTTGCGGGTGGGCATTATCCTGCTAGTAAAATGTATTGTGTAGCCCCAATGAAAGGGGAGTGTCACCGGCCGCAGCATATCCACCGCGTTTCATTGGAGTGTCATAGTGACCTGAATGTAAACCAGAGATGACTTCTTTTCGCACGCAATGGTGTCCCTACCCATTATATTGCTTTGTTCCACGAAAGGACGTTCCACAGATGTGACCAGTTTGAAACTGTCACCATGTCGGCACCTCTCTAGTACACAGTGACTATCACAAGACAACCAGAAGCGTGACTCGTCTGAAAACACCATTCTGTGTCATTCCGTCGTCCACGTCGCTTCAGCCTGGAACCACTGCAAACGGAGTCATCGGTATGCCAAGGTTGTGTAGGGTCAATGGTAACAAACGCTATGAGTGGAGATCACCAGCAATCAATCGAAGGGTAATGGTTCTGGTTGATAATAGGCATGGGTCTCCTGCATGTGCTGCAAAATGGCGTCAGAAGCAGCGTGCAGGGCCATCACCACTTGTCGGTTAATGCATCGATTGAAGCGTGCCAACGTCGTTCTGACCACTCCGAGAACTCTCATCTTGTGATGTAAAACAACGTTTCAACCTACCCTTCTCAATCCGGTCATCATAAAATCATCTATCTACTGGAATTGCCTCCTTTGGCGGCGGCCTAGCATTATCCGTTATTACACGTGTCCTCCAAGAGAAAAAGAAAATTCCACAATGACTACCTTGGCAGAAATAGAGGCACGAATACTTCCTATTTCGTAGGGTTTTTTTTTCTTACGTCCTACTCAACGTATGACGCAGAGCTGCGCATTGCCCATCCTTTGTATTACTGGGTGAGGTATGCCTACCCTGAAATTTGCATAATTTCCTGGATACTACTTCTTGGATGTTGTATTCTCAATGTCATGCAGCACAACCTTTCTCAAAGTGTGGGCGCGCCCCCTAGGGGGCGTGATAACTATTCGAGGGGGGCGTGAGCATATTGATAAGTCGTAAACAAAAGATTATAAAAAAAATATTAGATTACTGAAAGTAAGCAAACTGAATACATTCTGACATAATAAAAAAATAGAATGCACATTTACTCTGATATAATTATAAGTTTATTACTAAGTTATAAGCTTATAAGGTTATATTACCATTGTTATAAGCTTATAACTAAGCTTATAACAATGTATTTCATAGTTAATTTAACAATTCTAAAAGAACAAGTTTAATAATTACCAGTGACCCCATGGAGTTGCCAAATATAAAATTATTATAAAAAATTAACACTTATCTTGATATTTTGTACGGTTTATAATTAATTCCTTAACTGCAGATAAAAAGTTGCGCAATTTTCTTCCCAATGTCATCATTTTCCACGTAGGCACGCTAATGGGATGCACTGGGGAGGGAGGAATAAATCAGCA
>BMAO01024205.1:0-55162 GCA_019973975.1 Trichonephila clavata
TATGTAGTAGAAAGGAGTGCAAGTTTTCTTTTACTTCTTTTGATTTTTTTGTAAGAGATGGCACCACTAATCGAAACCACGTGAGTTTTAGCTGCGCGATACGATGAGGTCATGTATTTATAAAGGTGGCAGAAGGAAGAAACTGAGAGTTGCACCAAGCTTGAACGAAGGCAGGTCAGAGGAAATCGTCCTCTCCGTTGTTTTGAGAAAGAGTACGTGTTTTCGGAATTAGTATGGTGTTATCTCGAATTATTTAAAACCCTTGTAATAGTAAATGTTTTAGTTGTGTTATTAATAAATTAGTTATTTTAACTCTGCGTGCTTATTTTAACATTAAAAATCGAACCTTCCCTAGACGCCGTCCCACAAATTGGGGGTTCGACCAGGAGATTTTTTAAACTATTCAAAGTTTTATCTAAGAGCATTTTTTAAAAGTTTTACCTCTCATCGATTTTTGATTTCCTGAGCGGTACATAGACCTTGCCTTGCATCGAATAGAACCCGGCGAAGCTTCAGCTGGATAAGAAATTTACGAGCGATACGGAAATACTTCAGCGAGAACAGTCAACAAGAAAAAGGAGTCCATTGAACTTGGTTAGAAACACGGAATCTTGGCGAATTTCCACGTCAGCTACAGTCAAACAAAACTGGAAGCCCAGGACTCAACGAGATATGAACGGGATTACCTGATCATTGAGGTCAACACTGACGAGAGAACCTTTGGAACTGCATCGAATTGCGAGTTATCAACACGAAACAAGTTTTCCTGTGTCATTGAGGTCAGGTAAAGTGTCTTCAGAATTACATTGAATTGTGCTAGTATCCTTTTTTTGGTATTGTGTGGAGTAATAGGCGAAAATTATATAAATGAATGATTTTTTGTGTGTATATTTCCTGTTCTGTGAATCTGAAATTGAATTTTGAAGTACTAGGTACTATTATTGGTTTAATTGCAGACATAAATATTTGATGTTCCTTTCAGTTTGGATTAATAACTGAGTACTTTCCGTGTTTTTTTCTTAATCTATTTTTGATAAATGAGAGGAACGCCGTTTTTTTTTTAATAAAAAATAAAATTGATATTAACTGTAATACTGTTGTGTTTGTAAAAGGATTTAAGTTCCGGAATTCTTTAAAAAGTCATTTTTGTCTATAATTGTTTATAATTGATAATTGCATCTTATTTAAATTATCTTTTGTTCTTTTTAAGTGAGTAAACTTTTTGCGTGTCATTTTAATGGTTTTGTCTCATTTAACTTGGGTAAAAATTTAAGTTGTTCTCTGGGTCACCATTCTGAGTATAAAAATGGCATTCTTACTCGCGAAAAGGAAAGAGATTTGGTGTCACTCGCCGAGGATTTGGATCTTACTATCGAAGCAGGTATCACAAATTGAAGTTAAAGGAGCTGATCGTAAAAAGCCAGATTAGTTGAAGACGATGTTAAAAAGATGCTTGATAGCATAGTGGAGGAACGTACAGAAGGGCTGGAGAGAAAGGGCTGAGACAGAGGCTGAGAGAAGGGCTGAGAGAGAAAGGGCTGAGAGAGAAAGGGCTGAGAGAGAGAGGCTGAGAGAGAGAGGCTGAGAGAGAGAGAGGCTGAGAGAGAGGATATGCGAAAGGATGAGAGAAAAGACGAGAGACGAATTAGAGAAGTTGCGAATACAAGCGCAACAGACTGCCGGTATGCCGAATAACACCGAAAACGTTCAAGCATCGAATAAACTGTTTCACGAAACTTTTCATAAGTTTAATATGAAGGAAGATATTGGTTTGAATCTTACCTTATTTGAGCGTCATGCAGAACTAACTTCCTTACCGAAAAAAGATTGGGTTCAAAAACTTATAGGTTTAATACCCGTCGAAATTGCCCATCTGATCGCAAGAGAACCAACTGGTAAGTGTAACGATTACGATCATATAAGAAGTTGCTCTTACAAAGATTTAAATTATCTCTCTCCGGAAAAATTTCGTCAGTTATTTTTGTTTCACCAAAAGTCCGATGAACGAACATGGCAAGATTTTCAACACGAATTACAGTCGTATTTTGATGGGTGACTTTGGGCTTAAAAGTTAACACCTACGACCAATTACGAGAATTAATCATAGCCGATCAAATGAAGAAGAGGGCGCCGTATGATTTCAGGAACACTTTTTGGACGAATGGTCTACTATTAACTCATCTATGGAGCTAGCGAAAAAATTTGAAGATTATGAGGACGTCCGAAGAACTATAGGGCCAAAGCAGTTAAACTCATTTGCTAGAGAGATCGAACAATGACGATAATTGTTCTCGAAGGCAAGAACGTTTTCACCTTGGAAATATTGGAATGATAGAAAATGCTTTCAATCGACGAGAACTTACGATAAAAGGGTTAAACAGGTAACATGTAGCTACTGCAGGGGACCAGGTCACTATGCCGTAGATTGTACAAAGCGCAACAAGGGTACGAAAATCAATAAATCTTCAAGCTCTCCGGTCCAGATCTCTTCTCGAATTCAGCAAGACAGAATTAAGACCAGGAAAATAACCATCGGAAACAAGACTTTTGAGGCTCTAATCGACACTGGAAGCTCAGTTTCGCTCATTCGTGAAGATGTAAGCAAAGGAATCATCGAGCAATCGAAGCTCTCGAAGGACATTGTCGTGTTATCTGGATTGGGAAAGTACGAAGACAAAACAAAAGGATCGTTCCAACGATAAATCGAATTGGATGGAGAGAAATATTCCGTAATATGGCATGTCGTGCCTGCGGTGCATTTGAAGTTCCAGGCAGTGATAGGATCGGACATTTTGGAACAAGCTTTTGTTGGCTTTGATAAAAAAGGTGTTTATTTCCGTAAACACGAAGAGAAGGTGTGGTTTGTGAATACACAGGTTTATGAAGCAAGAACTGAAGACGAAATCTAAGTTAAACATGTTATCAATCCTCAAATATGAAAGGAACTCTCTGAACTAATCAACAGCTATACACCTAAGAAGACCGAAACGACAAATGTATCCATGAGAATTATCCTGAAGGATGATATACCAGTTTACCAAACAGCACGCCGTTTGTCTTTTCTGGAGAATCAGACCGTCAACAAGCAGATCGACGAATGGTTGGATAAGGGAATCGTGAGACTAAGCTCTTCTGAATATGCAAGTCCAATCGTGTTAGTCAAGAAGAAAGACGGTACCGACAGACTATGCATTGACTATAGGAAACTGAACCGAAAACTAGTCAAGGATCGCTTCCCCTTGCCACCGATAGAGGACGTATTGGATAGGCTGCAAGACGCCAAAGTGTATTCCACGTTAGACTTGAAAAATGGGTTTTTTCATGTCGACGTAAACGAGGATTGCAAGCATTTCACCTCCTTTGTTCTAATAGACGGGCAGTTCGAATTTAATAAGGTACCTTTTGGTCTCAGTACAAGCCCAAGCGTATTCCAAAGATATGTGTACAGCATTTTTAGGGAACTCATGCGAAAAGGCATCGTATTAATTTATTTGGACGATTTGATCGTTCCAGCTAAAGATGAGAAATAAGGTTTGGAAAAACTAAAGAAGGTGTTTGAGGTCGCATCCAGATATGAGTTGGAGATCAAGTTTGAAAAATGTCAGTTTTTAAAACGAAAGGTGGAATTTTTGGGTCACGTTGTCGAAAATGGAACGGTACGCCCTTCAGTTGCAAAAACGATAGCTGTCAAGAGGTTTCCTGTACCAACGACTGTCAAACAAGTCCAAAGCTTTTTAGGACTCACTGGCTATTTTCGAAAATTTATTCCGTCATACTCTAAAATAGCAAAACCTTTGAGTGATCTAATTAGAAACGACAATCGATTTGCCTTTGAACGACCTCAAATAGAAGCATTTGAAAAGCTCAAGCAATTATTGACTGAAAGTCCAGTAATAAGTATTTTCAGCAGGGAAAAACAACCGAATTGCACACGGATGCAAGTCAACAAGGCTACGGAGCCGTCTTACTCCAAGAGGCAGAAGATGGAAAATTGCATCCAGTTCAATACATGTCTAAGAAAACTACTCCGGCAGAGGAGAAGTATAGCAGCTATGAACTTGAAGTTCTTGCTGTTTTCAACACTTTAAAGAAATTTCGTACCTACCTTATGGGAAATCATTTCAAAGTCATAATTGATTGCTCAGCGTTTCAAAGGACTATGGACAAAAAGGATTTGGTTACTCGTATAGCGCGATGGTCATTATTGCTGGAAGAGTTTGATTATGAAATTGTGCATCGTTCCGGCCAGAGAATGTAACATGTGGATGCCCTTAGTAGATATCCAGTCGCAATAATTACTAACGATACTCTAACCGCAAGATTAAAAAAGGCACAACAAGAGGATGAATACACTCAGAGTCTAAGGTCACTGATTGAAACAAACAGCAATTCAGACTTTTTCGATAAAAACGAAATACTTTACAAATATGTTGAAGGTCGTGAATTGATAGTTGTACCAAGAGATATGCAAACTTAGATAATTAAGTTAGCACATGAGAAGGGACATTTCTCCGTTGCCAAGACAGAAGGTGTTGTGAAACAAGAATTTTTCATTCCCAATTTGAGCAAGCAGGTGCAAAATGTAATTGTTAACTGTGTGCCATGTATTTTGACCAACAAAAAGAGTGGAAAAAAGGATGGATTCCTCAACCCCATTCCTAAAGAGGATGTGCCATTAAGTACTTATCACGTCGATTTTATCGGACCTTTGCCTTCTACTAACAAGAAATATCAGCATATTCTCACAATAGTGGATGCTTCTACAAAATTTACCTGGCTTTATCCCGTTAGATCTACTTCCTCAGAAGATGCTTTGGATAAATTAAAATTGCAACAAAAGACTTTTGGTAATCCCAAGAGAATAATAACAGACAGAGGTTCTGCTTTTACTTCTGGAGCTTTTGGAGATTATTGTACTAATGAAAACATTCAACATTTGCAAATCGCCACCGGAGTACCCAGAGGGAACGGCCAAGTCGAGAGAATGCACCGAACTATTATTCCCGTTTTGACCAAGCTGTCAATTGAGGAGTCTACCAAGTGGTTCAAGTTCGTATACCAACTTCAAAGAATTTTAAATAGAGTACATTTAATCGTAGTACTAAGTGGTCTCCATTTGAATTATTAATTGGCGTTACCATAAGAAACAAGGAAGACCTTCGCCTGAGAAAGTTACTGATGGACGAAATGATGGAGGAATTTCAAGAACAGAGGAACCAATTACGACAAGATGCAAAGAAAAATATCCAGAAGATACAGGCAGAGAATAAAAGAACCTATGACAGGAAGCGCAGGAAGGCCCTTAACTACCAGATGGGTGACTTGGTGGTCATTCAGAGAACACAATTTGGGACAGGTTTGAAATTAAGGCCTAAGTTTTTGGGACCATATAGAATAGTTAAAGTAAAACCTAGAGATAGATATGATTTAGAGAAAGTGGGTGATCATGAGGGACCTAAGATAAAAAAATTCATCTGCTGATTTAATGAAATTTTACTCACCATGATGATGTATTTTTATAAAAAGCGTTTTCTATTCTTTTTAAAAGAACATAATGTGTATTAATGTGTTTTGTTTTCTTTGCTATTAATATTTCATTTTTTAGAGTTGTATCCTTATTTTCAAATTTGAATGTCTATATTGGAATTTTTATCTCCGATTAATATTAATTTTGCAGAGGCCTATATTTTATTGTATGGTATGTAAAATCACTGAGGTCAGTGATTCCCAGGATGGCCGAACTTGTAGGAAAGGAGTGCAAGTTTTCTTTTACTTCTTTTGATTTTTATTGTAAGAGATGGCACCACTAATCGAAACCACGTGAGTTTCAGCTGCGCGATACGATGAGGTTATGTATTTATAAAGGTGGCAGAAAGAAGAAACTGGGAGCTGCACCAAAGCTTGAACGAAGGCAGGTCAGAGGAAATCGCTCTCTCCGTTGTTTTGAGAAAGAGTACGTGTAGAGTCGGAATTAGTATGGTGTTATCTCGAATAATTTAAAACCCCTTGTAAATAGTTAATGTTTTTAGTTGTGTTATTAATAAATTAAGTTATTTTAACTCTGCGTGCTTATTTTAACATTAAAAACGAACCTTCCCCTAGACGCCGTCCCATATATATATATATATATATATATATATATATATATATATATATACATAGATAGATAGATATAATATAAAATAAATATATATCTATAATATATTTATAATATCATGAGAACCAGATACTTCATTTGCATTTACTAAAGATTCATCTAACGAAATCTCTCTCTCTCTCTCTCTCTCTCTCTAATCTAGTAAATGTAACTTCACATACAATTAATGAAGTATGATAAAATAGAAGAAATTAGTAAAGATGAATAGTGAAGAATTCAGCAATACAGTTTACACACAGCAGTAGAAAATATATTTTTAACTAAATCAGAACAAAAACATGAAAGTTTTGAAATTAAATATACAAAACCAGACATGTCACAAACAGAACCTTTATCTTTTAAAAAGGCATAATGAAATTAATTACTCTTTTTAAATCCACGCTCTTTTCAAATACGGTCTTTCAAAAACAAGTGCATTTGAACTGGATTTTTGAACTTGAATTAAGAATCTAATTTTTAATAAATGTAAAATAAGATCTTAAAAAGATATGATTTAATATTATTAGATTTTAAGTCAAATGCAATTATCTACAAAATAAACATAACTCAATTTCAGTTCATTCAAGCTTCGTTAAACATTTTTATATTATCTTTCCCATTTCCTTATCTTCAAAGAAACGCGATTTAATAACATTTATTTATGAAGATTTTTTTAGCATATGACTCTATCAAACCGAGCTGTATTGAACTGCCTTTTTTTTGTTAAATATTTGAGGAATGTTTATTTTTAATACGCATTACCAATTATCATATATGATTGTCAATTAACGTTAAGATTTTGCACATGTGTATTTATAAGGATTTTTTTCTTTGTTTCTTTAAATATGAATGTTTTAATAGACATTCTGCAGGACTAGAAATTTTGTAGTTTAGACATCTACTATCATGCTCAGAATGTTCGATACTCTCTTTTTTATTGAAGATTTGCTGTGTGTGCGCATGCGTGTGTGTGTGTGTGTGCGTAATTTTCCATTCAATTTACCATTGACGGATTCTGAAGTATAACTCGTCATTGTGCTTGATAAGATAGCTAGATATATTTGCTTTGAAATGTAGTTTCGGATTGGTAACTTCCATTGCAGACCTAGTACATTCCCTGGGAGTTAGTATCACATTTTAATGTGGCACCGTACAGGTGGATACCAATTGTCACAATGCAATTTTGACAGAGAGAATCTCCTGAGTTCTGACGATGCGAATTTGTACGAGGAATTTAATTTTGCCGAGAGCACGAATGCCAAACAGTCACTCAAGGAATATTTAACACAGTATAATCATACGACATGTGGACACAATCCGCCGATTTGGGCTGGCTGGGCTCGACCTCTGAAACTTGGTCGTACAGGGCCAATGCCTAACTATCTATGCCCTCGAGCCGGCAGTGATAGCTAAATATCTGTTGATACATTTACTAAATTAACTCTTTCAAATTGTTCATCTGTTTCTTTGGATTTCTATTCAGAGAGAAGAAACAGAGTATTACGATAAAAAAAGTCACAATTAATGATTTTTTAAGGGAGGGGGGTTTCAGTAAAATTAATAAATAATTACTTGTATACCCTTAACTTTAAGAGAATTAATTGAGAAATTTTACAAGTTCCACGATAGTTATATTAGAAATATTGGAATTTTCAAGTAAATCAATTTCAGGGCTTTTGATATACGATTATTAACAAAATATATATTAATAATCGTATATTCCTTAATATAATTATATTGTTTCAGTCTCCCCATTATCAATAGTTATAATATTTTAACTTCAAAAACTACTTTATTAAACTCTTTTGTGCATTGTTACTAAGAAAATAACAATAAATCTTACATTTTAGAATTTGCGATATCCACGCTAACTGAGCTGCAGGCTAACGAGCTGTGGGTTGTGAATTCGAGACTTGATTCTACGGGAGATTCTCCCATAAAATAATGGTAATTCTCGACGAAATAACGTTCACGCTGAATCTATAAAAGGACCGCTGTAGCAAAATGGCCATGGTCGTGAAAGACATTATTTTTATTGAGTAGTAGGTTCATGTGCCACTCAAAATTCGCCATGTAGAGTTAAATGGCGTTAATAGAGTTGAGGCTGACACACATTAAAGCTGTCGAGAGTCAGAGTATATACATTGATGTTGTGTGGAAGTTCAGGGTATGGGGTACCAGCTCAAGCTCTGTCCTTATCATATATGGTTGACGCTCAACATTATGTGAGCTCTGTTGCCAACAATTCTCTAGTTGCTTCAAATTAAGAAGTTAATGTATAATGAATCAATTCAGAATTTTAGTAAATATATAAACTACGGCGTATTTGTTACTATGTTAATGCCAGTCATTCTTGCTCATTCTGAAATTTTATTATTTGAATTGTAGTTTTAAATAATATTTAGATGCATAAATTATTTTAGGGGTAACAAAATAAGACTCCTTATTTTACTATATACATAACTTACATATACGCATATAAAAATAGAGCTAGGGAGAATAATACGAGAATAATCAAAGTAGTGTCTAAGACTACCTTTTTATATAAGAATTATTAATCATATTTAGATAAATAAAATCATTCCTGAAAAGTAAATAGATATAAATATCCTAGATATATTGCAAGCAAGTAATCTAAGAAGAATATGAAATATTTTTTTAAAAGTTCTCTAGACGATTAATGTAGAATTATAATTCGAAACGGATGTACATTTGATATCAATAAATGTTCCACAAATGATTTCCTCTTAATATACGAGCAATTACGTAATGCTTCAAAATTAATGCAAAAGGAATCTTTTATTTAGATATTTTACTTATAGAATGATTCAGAGATTTTCGTTTGGAACAAAAAAACATTCTCAAGGTAAGAAAACTCTACTAGAAGTTAATATTAGTAGATTAAGAATTATTGTAAAGAGGATTATACACGCAAATATTTTAAGGTTAAGGAGAATACCGATATTTTTTAGTGATAACGAATTGACGATGAATCCTATAATTTAGAGAAACACACAGAACTCTTATTAGTGTAAATCAAAATAATTTTATGAAAATAAGCATAAAAACAAGGTTTTAAAAGCACATCGAACATTTACATTAACAGAAAATTATCCGTTTGAATGCTAAATCAAAAATTTTGTCCGAGCGTTTTAAGTAATTTTCAAAGTTATAAAATTTCAGTTACAATTCGTTGTTGTCACATCGCATTTGTGAAAAATAATAATGTAATAAGTGAGAAAGATGATTACTTGTTGACTAAGTGAAAATATTTTATTGACAAAAGAAGCATATATTAATTGCATGTTTCCAAAAAAAAAAAAACTATCACAACCATAAACCTATTCTGGCTTAATGTTCATCTATTTCAGAGGGAAGCTGCTTTTATTGTCTGTCAAAAGGTGTTTCAGTGACTTTTGTATAGTCCCTGGATTACAATAAAATACTAAATTAACTTAAAAAACAATCCAGTTCAAGTTACATATTAAATGTAATGAATTAAAATATTTATAAATAGATCTTAGTTAAAATATTATTATCCAACTTTAGTCCATAATACGTTCTGTTGCTAGGAAATATATTTCAATAATATAAAATGGTTTAAGTATTATTGAAAAATAATGCATTACCCAACAATAATCAAAATAATAATAATAAAATCTTATGTTTACTTAAAGCAGAAAAGAGTCACCTTATCTTTGGGAAATTTTGTTGTTTATCTATGTTTGTTTGATTTACTTATTCCTAATAGCTATTCAATGATGCTTTATGAATAAATAAATGTGTACTTACTCTTTCCCGTAAACACAAATGTAGTTTCATATTTGCATTTAGAGGACAACAAAAACAATAGTACTGTTTCAGATAAACAATCTAAATTCAAATAATTGAAGTAATTTAAACATCTCAAATATATAGGAATGTTAAGTACGTTAGAGTATTGTGAATAAATAACTGAAGTTATTAAAACATTTGCACAAATAGAGAATTTTTATCAAAAATACTATAATTTTCGTTTAATACTAAATACATGTCTTAATATCTTTGATTTGTCATTTTTATGAATATTTTATTAATGTTAGTCAATACGCCGAAAGGAGCTTATACAACATTTAACAATAATTTAATGTGTTGAAGGGTTTCCAAATTTTTCCAAAAATTTTTACTGAATATTTCCATGAATATTCATGCTATTTCTGAATAACTTTTAGCTTAAGCTATTGAACAAATAAAATTTAATGTAAAATATATTTTAATATCAAATGCATTTTAAAATTTCAGGAAGTGAATCATATATCTTGTTTTTCTAAAATTGTCAAATACTTATGTCATACATACATATGTAGAAAATAAAGTTCCAGCATCAAGAAAAAATTGTGCTATGTAAACGAAATTTAGGGGGCGTGTTTGGGCTATCTGAAGGATAAAGTCTATTTAAATTTCGTTCTAAAAATTAAAAATTGTGGTTTTAGCTCCGCTATATGAACTTTCAAATCACGTTAGCTTTAAGTATGCGATGTAAACTTCGCAAACGTTTTTCATCTTTTGGATTAGAGATTATGTGCTAGATCTGAGTTAAGAATTCCTTTAAGAAGAAAAATGCAGTATCAGCAGCTGAAAGATCATGTAATAGGGCTAAGTAAAATTGTTTTTCTTTTTGCGATGATGCAGAAAGACTTGGTGGGGATGAATCCATTGTGCATGGGTGTTGGCAGAAAGGGTCTGGAAATGTATAGTATCCTGAAGACAAAGGTCTGAACGCATATATGCCACTACTGAGCAGAAAAATGTCATAATCGCAGTATGACTGTGGCGAATAGTACTATGCATCAGGAATTCAAGTTAACAAAGAAGCACCATCAATTACAGTACATTGATTATGTGAAGAAAAAAATGAGATTCTTACGTTCTCAAACGTTCATACTACTAACTTTAAATCATTACCATCTTTGACTCCAGTGGGGTCATACTAATTGAAGGGAGGAAAGGAGATCTGTTGAGTTTTCAGAAGAGAAAGATTTATTTCTGTCTTGGTGACAATGATGGCCGGTTGTTGATTAAGAGGAGCACTTAAAACGCTGCTTTCTGCAACGTAGGTACACTAGGTATACACTAGAAAAAAGGGTTTGGAAAGAAATATGTTATTACCGCAGGAATCCTTTCATTGTTATTCTAAGCTCCTTGATTTCAAATTAATAGGTCAAACTGGTTATTGAACTGGTTGTGGTATCATTCTCGATTATAATTTAGTAAGAATTTTTCCAACAGGATAATGCACCTTTCCATGATTCTGCTGTCACCCAACGTGTTTTACCGAGTGTTCGCCTGCTGTCTTGAACTGCAAGATCAGTAAATTTTACTCTCACTGAATACACATATGATATAATTGAGTAACGCATCAGGTCCAATCATACCCTGATTTAAATGACAACTGCAATAAGAGTGGATCTCTATGCCACAAAATGACATACTGCACCAGCATGGAACAATACATACACGTTTTAATGCTTGCATGTAATATCATGGAGATTACAGCAGTAATGTCTGTCCAATTGTTTCCCTTTTGAAATAGTTCCTCTGACACCAACCTAAGCCTACAATTTTGAAACTTTAATCAAATAAACATGCTACAAAAATTTTTTGCCGGATTTTATTTTTCTAAAATAGTATTTTTTATTTTTTACTAGTATATTTTCCAGACGTATTTTTTTCATTTAGAAACAGCAAAGCATTTAATGTGTTCGTTGTTAAGTTTCCAGATTATAATAATTTAGAAAAAGTAATTTTAATAAACGAAGAATAAAGTTTCAGCTAACCCTTTAAGCAATATACAAGGTATCAATAAGCTACATAAACTATAATTATTTCCACATTTTAATCAATGTTTAACTGAACTTTAAAATAGGAATTTTAATCATTTTATTCCACAGTTATTTCCATCTAAATAAATTTAGCCTATTGTTTTAAAGTATAAATGTTTTAAGTGAACCCCAAATTATTCAAAAATTTCATATTCAAAGAATTTAATAAATTTAAAACTTAAAATGCTTCATAAAATTAAAACTTAACTTTTACACAAATAATTTTTCAAAGTGCATATACTAAATTCTTTTAAAAGTATTCCTACTATTTTAACGCTCTCCACTTCATCAGAATCGACTTCAAATATCCCTTTTCAAATGCGTCTAACGATCTAACTCCTGAAGAAAGCAAAATGTTGTTTCCCTGATCATTACTATTTTAATACTGTCAGATCTTGAATGATAGTTGTTCCCTCGGGAGTTGGCAATAATTATTTATTATCCCGAAACGAGAATCTCCCGGAAAGAAATTGGATTGCGTATCATATTCAGATTATCTGAAAATGATGGAGTGTTCCATTTTTCAATCATTTTTAACTTATGGTCGCAGCCGAGGTAACTCTAGTTACGGCAGGGAATTGGAAACAAATGCTTTAGCTCAAGAAGTTATAATTGAAATTTAGTAAATCATACATGGATGCAAAATTTTTATATGCGCATTCAAAGTAATGAATTCTATTAAGTTATATAAGAGGGTCATAAAATATTAGTTTAATGTGAATATGATTTTCTTTACAAGATATCCTTATATCAGTAAAGATTAAAATAAATAAATCACATATTTTTGTCCCATATAGAACTTTTATACCAGAGCAAACATTAAAGTTTCTAAAGGAGACTGTTTAAAAAAAATTTCCTTATGGAATTGAAAAAATATCTTCTTGGTAATAAATTTAAAAAATATTCTCTAAGATGCTATTTGTCTCCATTTAAAAACGAAAATAAAGAAAAATAAGAACAGTGTAAAAGCATAAAAAGCACATAAAATGCAGTCCCAGGATACTTAGGAGTAAATTAAAATTATTTGCGGTGTTGCTATTAAAATTTCATTGCATTTATAATTTTTATCACTTAGGTTTTAACTCCAAATGGGAATTGCGACTTTCATTTCACATGAAACTGGTAATTTATAATGCACTCTCTTAAAATAATTAAAATATTTAGAAGTTTTTGCCTGCATTGTCTCTTTATTATAAAATCTATTGAGTCAAAATACTGCTTTACCATTCAACGCCTATAATTATAACAGAGATATATTGGATATTTTAAAATAAAACAAGAATATTTGAGCTAAAAAATACATATAAACACAAAATATATGATTCATTTCTGTAAACATAAAAAATGCAAAACTATTTAGAACTGAAAATAAGAAATATATTTAAATGCAAAACATGACAGATTTATAAGTAATCAAAAATGTACCAATATTTTTTTAATTCGAAAAAACAAATATATATAGAAACGGAAGTAAATAAAGTGTTATGTATGTAGGGAAAAGGCTGTTTTTTCAACTTAACTTGCGTATTAATGTATTTTCTTTATTTGTTTTTATCTCGTAATTGTTATAATTTAAACATTCACTTTCACTAACTTTATAGTTAAAAAAAAGTCAGAATATTATATTATTATCATTTTACCACGAATGGTTTACTACTTCTTTGATTTAAATTGGTTGTAAGATTTTAATGTGAACTACATATAAATGATGTAATACGATCATGAGTATATATGCTCCTTAGCCTATAAAATTAACTGAGCAGATTCTTTTGTAGTAAAATATTGATTAAAATTTTCGCCTAAACTATCATAAAACTGAATTGAATTTCAAAATATCGCAATTTTTTAGTCATAATATAATGTGATGAATCCTTTATATAAAAATTTCAGTATATAAAAGGATTATTCGTAATAGTTTAAGTATTTTATATTCTGACCAATAAAAGTTAAGAAAACTAACTAAGTCAATAATACACCTTCTGCAACTATTTCTAACTTCAAAATCTAATTATATATTTTAAAACTATACTATTACCAAATTCACTCTTAACTATACATCATTAAACTAACCATTATTGTAAGAAAATAAGAACAAAATAATTTGAAGATGTCTGAGTTAAGTCTTCTTAGGTACCTTTCTCAAAATAGCCGATATACCGAAAATATCTGAAAGATAGAATGCAAGTAAACTCTTTCTATTTAAAACAAATACAAGAAATCGAAGTTCACGTTCTTCTTTTCAGCAAATGCCTTTCCTGGAAATAAGGACTGAAAGAAACGCAATCAGAAAACTTGAAATAACTTCTCAGCCGCCTTCGGGCTATTTACTTAAATTTCTCTTTTCTCTCGGAATGATGCATTTCGTTCCCCCGTGGGAACCAATTATGTAACTTCTTTAGTCGGTTACCTTTCTGAACGACTTTGAAGTAAATTATCGTGTATACCAATTCCCATTAGCATTGAGAATGTCGGATATAGAACGAACTTACAGAAAATATCTCTGCCAAAAATAATCTTTGAAGTTCCCTTTTTTTTATACTTTTAGCTAACGTTGAAGTAAACTACATTGAAGAGTCAATACGCGCTGAAGGGTTCTAATGAGTTGTTAAGTAAACCGTAAACAGCTCAAGTTTACTTTTCTAGTATTGTAGTTAGTAAGAAATTCTGTCAATATGTATATATATTTTTTTTTTTGCTTTACATTAAGTTCTGTAGATAAAAGCTCTCATGAAAAATTCTGTTTCGGCATTTATCTTTCCAGTTTAGTTTTTACTGGACATAATATCATATTCCAGTATAATATTATAATTATGTTTTTGAAGTGAATGTTTATTAGTATGCTATGGGTTTGGAAGCCCAGTGGCAGAATGGTAAAGTATCGCGCTCCCACGTCACAGGTCCGGGGTTTAAACCCCAGGGTGAACAAGATCGACTCAGCCTTTTATCCATTCAGTGAATCGATAAATGAGTACTAAGCTTGCTTGTGAACTAAACACTGATGGCTTTGCGTCAGATAGATCTCCTAACCGGAATATCAGATCATGCACTTAATGCCTATGGTCAAGAAAACTGAAAAGGGCACAGTAGGCCTTCATCTACATGGGATGTTGCACCACTGTGTTGAGCATGGTTAAATTAATTGTGTCTGAATTTTTATCAAATATTGGGATTCAAATTTAGAATTATATTGAGAATGTTTAAATTGTTTGTGTGTGGGTGAAATAAAAGTAAAACGTTTTTTGGTTTGCCCGTACACCGTACGGGCTACCGAAAGCATGCCACAACCAGTTTGCACGTACGGTGTACGGAACTGATATTTTCTTCTTTCTATATTTCATTTACACATACTTTTAATTCTTATAAGGCTATTAGTGCTAGTGTTTTTAAGAGATGTAGTTTGTTCATGGTACTGAAATGCTTCTTATCCGGGATATTCTTTGTGCTGAAGGTGAGAATTCTTCATTGAAGGCAGGAATTTAGATTCTCGAAAATATTCGATAACGCACAGGGATTGAAAAAGCAATGTGTGGAAGAAATGAAAATGAAAAGATAATCCAAAATAGCCGGGATTATCTGTGTCCCCAATTGTAATGTAAGACTTAGTATTATACTATACTTCAATTTGTGTATGCATTATATATATATATAACATATATATATATATTAGGCATATATATATTAGGTAAGTTAACATTTTTTCATAATGGATTTAGATTTCCTATCCATTATTTTCCATAGGTTTTTGCTCCGTATTATTAACAGAAAAGGGGAAGGTTGGCTGGCCACAAAACATGTTCAACCCCACTTATATAAACGTTTTTTTATATATAAGCTGTCCTAAGTCAGCGATGTTGATTAGCATCCATTCTTTTATATATTTTATATTTAACTCTATTATTTTAATTTTTCATATTTTCTTTTAAATTCTGTTGTCTGGTGTCTTGCAATTTCAATTCTTTTCAGTTTTAATCATGTTTATTCATCTCTCTCTTGTCGAGATATTTTGATTATATATATATATGCACACAAAAACACACATAATCCTCAATTGTTTGAAAAAAGGGTACTAACATGACATTTTTTTTGTATATATGAGAGAAATTCTTTTGAGATATATGAAACATTCTTCACAGCATGCAAAGTGTATTTATAAAAAGTAAGCATTTAGTTGTTTTTGTGTTCGACAATTATAAAATAAGAAATAGTGTAAAAACTTTAGAATTGAAAAAAAAATTAATAAAATTCTTTCTCTTTCGCATTTTGTAAAGGATTATGCTTAGTTATATGCAATAGAAAATGTGCCTCTTTTGGAACATTTTGGGCAAAAAAATTGACCGCTTAAGGGGTTAAAGAACTGAATTTTATATTCAAAAATTTTCAAAGCAATTTGTGGCTTAAAGATTTAAAATGATGTTGTGAGTGATATAACTGTTTTTACAATAAATTTTCGATCACAATAATTTACTATTGGAATTAAAATTATTGAATCAAAAAAAATTGTGCATAAAATAAATATTATGAGATTATTTCTTCGGGTTTTTTTCCCCTGAAAATAGTGTAATTTTCAGTTAAGAGAGAAAAGCTTATGTTTAAATCCCTTCATATTATATTTAAATCCATGATTATAGCATAGAATTAATTAATTTTATAAGTGGTAAATAGTAAAACATTATAAAAAGTATTAAAACGGTGAAAATCTTAAAAGTCTGTTAATTATCAACATATGTTCTCATTACTATGTGTTCAATCTAATATTCATCTGTGAAATAAACTCTTTTTTTCTCATAAGGCATTAATATTAGCTGTTCTGTTTTTTGATCTAATTCATTTTTTTTTATACTCGAATGATAGTTAATATCAAATACTCCTTTTTTTGTGTGTGTGTCTAAAGATCTTATTTTTGCCTACAACTTTAAGTATATAGAAAAACTATTAAGAAAAACAATTAAAAAAACGTAAAACAAGATGTGTGTGTATATTCTTATATGTATAATCTTCATGAATCTATACCAAGAGTGGCCAAGCCACGGAACAGTGTGCCACATTGTGGCATGGTGGAGTTGTAACAATGGCATGCGAAGAACTAGTGAAAAATTTGAAAATATATTGAAAAATAATTATTTGTACAATTTTATATTAAAATGTGGTTGTCCCAGACAAAAAACTCAAAATTTACTTTAAACACAATTAATTTAATTACAATGAAAAATTATCACGTAAGGAATATTCTACGATTGTTGTGTATGCTGACTTTGAAAAAAAAACGCTTGCGAGATTTTGGAATTTGTGAGAGCGCGTTTTAAAATATCTAGAAGAAATCTAGATATTTTAGAGATGTCTAGAAAAATCTAGATTTTTTAAATAATTTAAATTTAAGATTACATAGAAAAGATTTTATTTTTCCCACCTTAGTTGGTTAGACATCTTTTGTAAACAAACATTTGAATCTTTTGTCCATATTTTGAAGAAAACAGATTAACACTTTTCACAGTAATGCAGTTACTAGCTAAGAGCTGTAATACATTTAAAAATTAAATATTCATTTAGAAGTATTCACTCAGTTCTAGGTTGGATGATTTTCAAGATGATAAAAAAAGGCTTTGATTTTTAAAAAATTGAGATTTTTTTATTGGAAAAGGCTTCTTTTTCCAATTTCTCTACAAGACGTTAATTGTTACCCACCTGAAACCAAAATCGGAATTATTAACCTACAGCATTATACTATACTGAAAAGCAAATATAAGGAACTTATTTTAACTCATGTAATCCAAATTATATTGAATTTGGAAATTTCAACCAACATTCATTTTTCCAAATTTATACGATTTGGCTGTCAGATATTGTTGTAGTTTTGTATCAATATATGTTTGTGAACAAATGTTTTCTATCACGAACCTAATAAAATCATAATTTAGCTAAAAATTAACTGATATTCACCATAAACAACCTAATTTTTGTTAGCATCTTTAAGAACTAATCCTATATAGATGACTTGGTAAAAAAACTACACACAAATTCAACAGCCACATTAAGCATGTACTGATTGTTTAGTAATAAATTAGAATTAAATGTTTAAAGAAATTCATTTTCATTTTGTACCTAAAAAATTTATAAAAAAACAAACAAACAATTTATTAGCAATAAAACCTAAGTATTTATTATATTATTTTTAAGTTTTCACTATTTAGACTTGTATAAAAAATATGCTATTTGCTTAAAAATCTCATATACCAATGCTTGATTGCGGTGATTGCGGTGTACCTATGGGCATACGGGCTACTTGCAGCCCTCCATCCCATATCTGGATTTCTATAATGTTGAATCGGTGAATGTGGCTTTCTTCTGTCTGCGAAATACATCTTGGCGATTGGTTGAAAGGACTGGTCCGGTAGGCGTGCCTATGGTGCTGGTACTTCTCTTAAAGTTTCGGATGAGAAAGTTGCTTGGGAGAGAGCTGAGAGGCTACTCTCTGATTGGATGCTGGAGGGTGAGGAAATTGAATCCAATTGGCTGCCCAGGGGTCTCAAAAATATAGATACGAGATAATGGGAGGAGTTTGTCCAGTTTGCAATTTAAAGTTAAGAGAGTGAAAAAAGTTAAAGAGTTAAACAAATTAAAGTTAAAAATGAAAATTATTAAAATGAAATAAATTTAAAAATTTAGAAATTGTGCAATAAAAAATTTTATTGCATGAAACTGAGATGCTATGGAGGATTGTAAGAATCTAGGAGAATTGTCTTAAGCCTATTGGTTTTATCATGATATTCCAATGCTTAAATTTTTTTTTTTTTTTTGCCTTTTTATATCGTTTTTGTTTGTTGGAAATGGCACGAATGTATAATGATTTATTATCAGATAGTCGCACTCTCACCAGAAAGGCTTGTCACCCTTGACCTGTACTCTAGATTTTCTATTTAATGTATATTACCCTTACAGTCGTGGTTTATATCATTTCCCCCCTTTAGCGTAACTTGTTTAAATATAATTCGGTGGCAGAGAGCATTTGTGACAAATCATCATAAGTTTCTGAATTCTAGAGCATATTAACATTTTACTTTCCCGAAATTTTTATAATATATGAATAATTTCTAGAAGATTTGCTATGTTGCATTACTTTTCATAAGAATAATCACATGTCACAAACAGAGATATCATCTTTAACTAATTATACCTCTTATTTACGATGAATGATTTATTATGTGCTGTAGCTTCTATAAATAAAATTTGATTTTCGTCGAGCTGAAATTAATTAAATATTCCCAAACTCAGATACCTGCAAAATAATTATGTGTTGTTAGTCATGTTTTAACTACACATGCTATGTCACAGAGAATCAGTGCAAAATCTAAATTATTTACAAGTTTTATTTTCTTTCAGTCACCCTTCAGCGAATGAATTTTAAATTCTTTTGGTCTAGGGAAGTTATTTCGTCTGAGCGTGTTATTTTAATTTGCGGCTTCATACTGTTTACAGATAAATTGTTGCGTCTTGTTTTTTAAAAAATATGCTCTCAATTTACGCTCCTCTGCACCAGGAGAGTTAACGAAGCGCTCGTAATTTAAAATTAAACGCTCTTAATTTATGAAGCGTGTTAACGATTAATCAGTTCTCCTTAACTTTAAATTAATATTGTTATGGCTATTTTTCTGTTTTAAAGTTGTATCGGTATAACTTTTCCAGTTTTATGTTTATATAGAGAGGAAATAGTTATTAATCCTTCCTTATTATTCGGTAATTAAATAAAATCTGAAAAAATAATCTATTTCAAAAATGGATAAGAATTTTTAATTTGTGATATTCATAAATAGAGGTTATGCATTGATTTATAATCATTCTGTTAATAGTACATTCATATTTGTTCCTCTAGCCAACATAGCCCAATAAATCAGAGATAAATAATTAAATATATTATTGTTACTTTGTGTATGTTGACTCGGTGGCTTAGAAGTAGAGTGCCTTCTTTGTAAGACTAAAACTGCTTTTCTAGATGCGAAAATAATCGTAGAATCGCATGTCATATGTTTGTGTGGCATATAAAAGATCCCTTGAGAGTATCAATTTGGCTCTGGCACTCTTGGCAAAGTTAAACTACGGGAATATTTAGCATCCAACAAGAGCTTTAATTAAACTTAATTCGAGCGTCAAAATTGATAGCTACAGCCAACCCTAGATGGTGCCACCAGGAAATGACATTCTCATTTGGGGACTTGTCGTGTCTGTAAAGCAGGGGTGGGCAGACTTTTCCAGAGTACGGGCTACTTCTAATTTTTTCAAGGTGTTGTAGTCCACCCAGTGGCGTAGGGGTAATGAGCTAAAAGAAAGTGTACAATACAGCCGGACTTCCATTTTACGAATTTCTTCTCTATTTCTCAAACTTTTTCCTGGAACCAAGAACATTTTACCATTTTCTTCATAAAATAGCCTCCAAATAGCGAAGTCTATTATCTATTCAACGAAATTTTCTCCTTTCATTCGATTTTTTTCCTCCGTATTTTTTAAAAAAAATATCGTGTTTACTCGAATCGAAGCCGCTAGCTCGAATGTTAATGCTACTAAAAATCGGACGCGGTTTAGAATCGAAGAGAGGGAAATGTGTTGGATGGGGTATTTAGAGCAATTAAAGCTTCATGAATGTATTTAAAATTTTTAATACTGATAAAATAACTACCGTAAAATCCGGCAAATAACATGCACCCCTATACTTTCAAGCTTCATTTTTTTTATTTTTAGGTATATTCGCCGTATACCCCCCCCCCCATTTTTACGAAGAAACTAGAAATATACGTGTGCAGTTCTCTTATCTTTTGAAGTCATTTATTCGAGTTATTATTCAAAATTGTTGAAAAAATAGAGTACTTCAAAGGCTACAATCTTTTACGTCCATAAAGAATGTCATTTCTCTTAAATAAACAGTATTTTGATATATGTAGAAGCCTAATTTTTTTTCTGTGTATCTGTTTTTTTTTCTTTTTGAAACTGTCCTTTTTATACCCGGCGTATAATACGCCCCCGTAAATTTCGATCGCATTTTTTGTGCTCAAAGTGCACGTTAAACGCCGGATTTTACGGTAATTATCCATTTCTTAAATTTTCTCTTTAAATTTATTTTAGTTTCGTAAAACTGTATATCGATAAACCACATTTTAGACTGCTTATCAATTTCCACAAATTCTTGTTGAGAATTTGGACATAGATTCGAATAAATACGGTATTTCTAGATCTTCCTATGATGAAATGATTTTTAGGTCTTAGTGTGAGGGCGGTCACCCCAAAATGTCTTGCCGGTCCACCGGTCGATCACGATCGACTTAATGCCCACCCCGGATGTAAAGGCTTAGTTGCCAATATGCAGCTCTTTGTAGGGGGACTATTTTATTTGGAATTAATGTGAATATTTAAATATTTTTCTTAGTAGAAATGTTATACTTATAAAAAATTATTATGAATATTTCTAAGTAAATAAAGAAATAACTTGCAAATATAATTCATATAGTTGAGCAGAATTAATGTTTACGTTTTATAGCCTACTCCATTTTATAATTCCCCGTATTGTGGTGAGATAATTATTTCCAAAGAGAACCTTTCGTAAAATACCAAAACTAAGTATATATTAATGAAACAAAATTTATAAATATGCAATAAAATAAATGAAAGTATTAGGTTTCCTGTAAAATTGAAATAGCGGTAGAGAAGAATAAAATGTAATTCTTTTCACTTGTAAGAAGCTCCCATGAGATTAAACAATACGGAAGTGACTCGTACGTGATATCAAGGTTGAACGCAAATAATAAGAAATCAAATTACGAGGAGGAAAATGGCTCCTAGGAGAATCCTTGATCAACAAACTCTGAAACCTTCAAATATCTAAATTATATCAGATCTTTTCTATTTACATTTATGCTCATTTAAAAGTATAAATGTTATCGTACTTTAACTCTTATAAATTCATCACACATTGTTAAATTACAGAAGTTATATGTTTAATTTTTATCATTATGCCTTTCTATTTCACGAACTTCTTGCTTAAACTTTTGTTGTAGAAAAAATAGTTAACATAAGATATGAATGTTATGTACAAAAGTTAGTATTTAATGTTGATACTGTCAACATTTTAAAATTTAATTACCTTGCCAAGTTAAAGTACATTTTTAGTAATTCTTTTGAAATAATGTTTATTTCTTTTGTTCAAAACTTATAAATAATCATTGTTCTTTGATTTTTTTAGACATTGCATAAATATGGATCCAATCTAACTTCATAAGTGTTAACTTTTGCACCACACCAATGAATGATTAAAGTATGTAATTATTAATATATTTACGGAATAATACTGAACACGAATGTAAATATATTTTTAATTGCATTTACAATAATTGTTTATCTAACGTATATTGATTCTTTTAGAAATATTACATGTGAATGTTATTTTTAAATAATAGATGCTAAAATATTAAATGTTTCACAATACACATTTAATAACACATTTAGAGGATTGGAATTAATCATTTAAATGGTTAAAAGACAAGAACATTGCTTTTTCTTCAAAAGTTTCTCAAAATCAGAAGATAATTTTATATAAGCTTGAACATTTATATTTCATCTAAACAACATATTGTTTTTAGCAGACTTAAGAAAAATGGTTTTATCTTTGTTTTTTAATGTGATAACTATTTATACCCATTTTGATTCAGTTCTTACACTTATAAAGTTCTCATAAAAAGATAAAAGTCCTCGAATTTTAGTAAATGAAAATATTTTCAGGTAATTTAAATTATCTTTCCATCAATACAATTATCTTAGCTATTCAGTATTTGGAGCGGTTCGGTATTGAGACTCTTTAAAACTTTATAAAGCATTATGAATGCATAAAATCATCGATTATCTGAAAGATATCGATTACCTCAAACTTTCTAGCTTTCTCTCACTCATTTAATATAAGCATTTTCAGTCAACAATTAAGTCAGCCTAGAAATCTGTTACTGGTTCTAAAATTAGCATTTGTATGAGAAATAACCTACTATAAGATATATTTTAAGAGTAACGTAAGTATATTTGAATTTGTTTTGAAAATTTATGTTAGCAATTTAATTTAATAAAAGCGGATGCATTCTTACCCTCCTATTTCAATTAAATATAGCGGGAAATGGGGGGATTTCACGCAACTACTAAAGTAACATGTGTAGTGAAATTATGCAAAGCTTAAGATTACAAACACATTCTTTATTATCAACTACCATCTTACCATATTAGATATTGTTTCTACATTAAACATATTAATTTTAGTGACAGTAACATTTAGTATGTTTTGTTTATTCCATAAATAATAAATTGAGCTATTCAGGAATTTATTTGGAGGATGATACCTTTCTTAAAGATTAATTCTAAGGGTATAATTATTTTCATATTTGACTGCGAAGACGACTGGTATATTTTATGAAGCCTCCCCAAAAAGATTTATTTTTAATTTTTATATTTCGTTCTTCGTTGTTGTGTGTTATCTTGAAGATTATTTCAAAGACAATCTGAATTACGTATTTTAAACTGTTCTTGTGGCACTCTAAAAAAATATAATCCATGCACTTTATTACTTTGAACAATCAAAATATGATATTCAATTGCACTTATATTAAACTTTTTACGTACGAAGTGAAGTTAATCTTACCAGAAATTATATTAGCATGCAACCAAGGTGGTATTTCTTACTCATTTTTACTACAACTATTCATTATCACAGCACAAAAGTCAAGTCTCTTTTCTAAATCAAACATTTACTTTTACATTCCTCTAATTCTGTTTTAGATTTATCGCGAAAATGTTCAATCATTTCAAGTTATTTTATTTGCTTTCAGATTTATGCATATGAACCTTATTTTTATAGACTTTCATAAATACTTAGCTTATCTATCATCAAACATTAATATATTTTACATTATCTGGAGGACAATGTTTTATTTACTTTTTGACTTATTCATCGTTCAGAGTGTTCGTGTAAGCTTTTCAAATAAATTTCAAAAAAAATAAATAAATAAAGGTGTTGAAATTTCTACAGAATTCTAAAATTAATTTTTAATCTATTCAAATAAGGAACGTGATATTTGCATTCACCTCGAATAGAGAGATTTTTCTTAATTTTATTGAAAACCGGAAAATTCTATGCAGTATTTTTTAATCCCCCAAAATTTTAAAAAATAAGGAGATCATTAATTCAGAATTTCTATTTTCTGAGTTATTATATCCAATGTACTTGAGTTTCTAAAGAAACGAAATTGCAATCGTGTATTTTCTATTGCCCTTTAAAAATTTATGACTGGAAAAAATATTAAACATAATTTTCATAAAATACTTATAATGCAATGTAAACATTTAAGGAGACTATTTTCCCACCAAATATTCTTGTCTCAACATAAAGAAACTATTAGATTTACAAACCTAATATGACTGAATCATGGAAGATAAGGACTTATTGTACTTCACTGCTTCCCAAAGCTTCAATATTTGCGACCCAATATTCAATCATAATTTTTATCATCCCCTCCACCTAAATATAATGTATTGAATTCAAAAATACTATACTTTGACGCTAAAGCTGCAATATGACTTTAACCTCTTAAATGCCACAAGTGTATATAAACGACTCACTCAGCCAAAGCGTTAACTGCCCCGGACGTATATATACGTATTTCCTAAGTACGATATTTTCCCTGGACTGCTATCCATAAAATTATGCCGAAGGCTTTGGAATGGAATAAAAAGACCTTGACGGTTTTTGCGAAGAATTTACTTATTTCAGAGGATTTGATTATTTTTTATTTTTCTCTCCCTTCAATGCATCACATACGCGTGCCTTCATTGGAAAACGGTGGCAATTCCCCCGTGGCACTGGGCGTAATGTTTGATAGGACGTTAAGTTATTAATTATAAACCGTAAAAATTATAAAGATAAGTGTTAATTTTTGCATATAATTTTATGCAGGACGAGTCCATGGGATCGCTGGTAATTATTAAACTTGTCTTAATTTAGTATTGTTAAATTAATTATAAATATATCAGTACTGCACAAAGAATTTTATAAGCATATTATATCAGAATAAATGTGTATTTCATTTCTTATTCTGGCAAAATGTATTTCGTTTGTTAAATTTCATTAAATTAATAATTTTTTAAAAATAATCTCTTTTTGACTTTTTAATAGAGTTATTACGCCCCTAGGGGGCAGTTTGAGAAATGCTGTTGTACTTCAAATTGCGTAAAAGAAGTTTGCAAGGAATAATACTATCTGAAAAAGTTTAAAGAAATCTTAATGATAAAGCCTTAAATATATAAATAGTAATATTTTTATTCATAAGCTGATTATTTTCCAATAATGTATGAATCCAATAAATTACTTAAGAACCATTTTTGCATTTACAACTGAAATTATAATTTTTTTTTACAATTTGCCTGAAACTTTGAAAAATTTTTAATGTTAACTATATATATTTACTGATTCTTTTTTTCCGTCTGGTATAGCTTTTATTTTATGTTCAATATTGCTTTTATTTCTTAAGATACTCGATAACCATATCATTTGTAATGTAGGAATGACAACAGCTAATTTATGACAGTTTTTGTGGAGCAAGAACAGGACCACGTCTAGGAATACACTCTTAGTTTCAGATAGAAACTGTCTTATAATAAATATAAGATTGGGGGATTATAATATGTGCATCCATTTATTGCACCCATGACGTCAATTTTAGAAATATAATGTATTCTTATTTATGACGTTTGGAACAATATTTCAATTAAACATAACATTTTACAGAAACACACAGTCATGGATAAGGCATTGAATATATTTTATATATTTAAATATATATATATATATAAAATGTGTGAAAGTAAAATTTCTGCAAAATGTAATGCTTTCTACATGCTTTTAAAATTTGAATTTCGTATTACTATTCATACCGAAGGAATTTCATCCATCTAAAAATATGTTCTGAGTTTGTAGTTTTTATCTTTTAACACCGGAAGAATACATTTTTGAAAGAAACTAGACATATATATATAATGGTTCGAAGGGCTCTGTAGGCTGATATAAATATGTTTCAGCAATTTTTAGTTATTTTTTTCTATGTGCACTGAACAGAGGACTTCTGGTTTTGTCTAAAAAAAGTTCTAATTTATAATATGCTCATCATTTTTGTGTTTACATCATTTCTTCGAGAGATACATTTATCCCTAATAAATGTGTTACTCCTTTTCAGACAAATATTATCTACACTCCTCAAAAGTGAAATTGCAGCAATAAGAAAAATACACGCATCGTCATGCAAATTTCTGGAGCGATAGAGGCTGTGGGGGTGTCGGCCTATTCGGCACCCCTCTCTCATCGTCTTGCCTACCTAAAGGTGTGGAGGGAAATAAAGCATCACCAGCAACTTCCATAATAACAATTAGTTTTATTTCTCTTCAAACACACTTAAACAATCACAAGTGAAACTACAAAAGGAAACCCTAGGAGGGATGTATAAAGCGAGCTATCTAATCTCAATGTATAACTCTAAGTAAACCCGACTATGTGAATTAGACAAGGAGAACAAGCGCTAATGAACCGATGACTAATTCTAATTTCATCTATCTTAGATCCCTTGACCTAATAATTTAATCTCTTAGCAATTATTTCCTATCTCGCGCTATGTTTGTGAATGAAATATTCCAATATTCACACTTACGTAACACCTCAACAGCTCCCCGTCTCCTTCTATCTTACATCTACAAAACCTATAGACTTTATATAGTCAAACTAATTAAATATCATGATATCTTCTTGAGTGGCTGTGAATTAACGTGAATGCTAGCCCCAAAGTTTCCCCAAGAGTATTATTAGAAAAATGACGCGTATAGATCCGTCACAAGATGAGGTGGATATAAAAATGAAGTAACCTAGGGCAGTTATACAGGCCTAAATCTGACGAGGAATTCAATTAGTCCACTGATAGCTGCCTGAGGTAACCAAAACCAAGCCACATCCTCAGGTATGCACAAATCATCCGCGGTTTGTGCTAGTGGTCCTCGTTTCCTGCTAAGTCTAACGAGATCTCGCAGGTGTTCGGTAGGATTCATATCTGGAAGGTTTTCCAGCCTAGAAATGATGTCAGATCTTGTCAGGCTGTTAAGAGTTCGCCGTGCGATATGTGGCAGGGCATTGTCTTTCTAGAATACCGTAATAGTTATTCCCTTCAACAAGGGCAGAGCAACAGGCTCCACAACTTGTGTTATGTAGTAATCCATTGTAAAATAACAGTCAATATGTACCACAGGCGTCCTGTGATCAAACATTATTTCACCCCAAACCATGATGGCCAGTGTAGAACAGGTTTCAAACTCGACTAAATGGGTTGGTCTGTAATGTTTTCCTGGTCACTGCTATACCCGCTGATGGTCATCATTCCTCCATAAACAAGATTCATCCTTAAAAAGTACACGATGCCCTTTGATAGTTCATGTACGATGACGATGACACCACACCAGGCGTCTAGCTCTATGCTGAGTGGTCAACTGTACTCCTGTTGCCGGTACCTGTGCACGTAACTGTGCTTCAAGCAATCTGTTGAGTATAGTTTGTGTAGACGCAGAACCACCTGCTCCTGGTTGTTACGCCGATCTGTGAGCTCTGACGTGCGCCTGTGCGCATCACTTCCTTTTTGGAGTGCACGACGACCTTAATGTTACCATCGTATGACACTGGATGGTGCTCACATTGTGCCCAACACGAGTTGTTATTGGGAGTAGTGACAAACCTAATTCATGGAGTTCAATAATACGATCAAATTCCGCGGTTGTTAACTAATGGTATTGAGCTCGTCGAAGATCTCCGAGGCATTTTCTACGTTGCTTCGAAAGTCGCAAATGCTACGGAAAACTTCAGTTGCTACTTATGGGAATTGAAAGTTTCTACCCTTTATAGACCAAAATGAGTACCCCGTAATCAGATGCGTGTGTAGATTTAATCATTTGCATAACCATCTCAACACTATCGCTGCTGAAATTTGTATCTCGCAACGTTCATTATTTCTTGGTGCTACAATTTCACTTTTGTGGAGTTTATTAATCAAATCAAATATTCAAATGCACATAACATATGATGAAGTTATTTATTATTTTTTCTATTCAATTGCTAGCATTTTAAGTTATTTTTAAAATTCAAAAATAATGTTTATAAAGTATATGTTTCATTCTCAAAATTTTTTTAAATTTTCTACTGAAAAATTAATATTTTAAAATCTTTTTACTAAGAAAAATAAATTTCTATAATTTAAATGTTCTTGAAATATTCCTTAGAGATTTTAAAACATTAGAAACATTGTACTTGAACCTAATATTTTGAGATTTATAACTACTGTTATGGTTCACACACACACACACACACAAAGTTAACAGTTACTAGAGTTAATTCCTTTTATACACTTATTAAAATTTTTAATGAAATAGGAATTATAGACCTCTAGGTATTTAAAAAACCAATCTTACAGAAAGATTTTTAAGCATTAGAAAATAATATTTAGAACCCAAAAAAGCAAACAACGTCGGAATACGAAAGTAGTTAAATTTTGAGCAATAAGAAACGAAAGGGTCGATGAAAACTTGTCTTTTAAAAACAATAAAAGCAAGCAGAATTTATGTCTATTTTTGTTTGTATTTGATAGATTAAATGGTTAACTGTTACATCAAATGCTCTTTGAAGCAATTTTAGGGTATTAATGACGCCTCTCGTAATTTTTAAGCACGCTAAATGACAAGGACAACTCCTGAGTTTGCTTCTCACTCTCCAAAATGTGTTTGGCTTTGGAATGCATTATCTTTTAATTTTTCCCACTATTTCGGGTATATAATTTTATTAAAATGTTTAGTAAAAGAGGAGCTGATGCGTTATTTCAGCTCCGTTGGTGCTACCAGTACCAAAATCAAAAAATTATTTCTTCCAGAAAATGTCAAAGTATTCTATTTATCATGCTATGAATGCGTTACAATCTTTAGTTGCACAGTTACCTTGAACAAGAACGTTGAGCAAGTATTTGGATCGAAAGACACGATACTCAAATGAGTCTTAATACTACAACTTGAAATACTGTCCTAAATTATTAGGATTTTCCAAAACAGAAGATGAAATTGCCTTAAATGAAGCTGCAGTAATGTTTAAGGATGGGACGGCTGATTTTCTGTATGTTATGAGACTTCTTGGTTTTAAGTTAGAGTATTTTATGTTATTTCTTCATTTTAGGCTGACAATGTGTGAATAAATGAAGCAGAGATTAGGTCTAAATCTTCGGCACAAAAGACTTGTAGGGATCTGAAAATGAGAAAAAAATAATGCATGAATGTCTTATAAAAATAGAAGAGACCCAATTTTTGAGATGTATATCCTTTTAGCGTGAAAAATTATTTTACTGTAAAGAGTTCATTTCTATCTTTATATTCCATATATAACATTTTCAAAAAATTTTACACTTTTTTTTTTGAAAATATGCTTTGTATATAGTGTTATGTATAACACTTTTTTGTGTATTGTACTTATAGATTTTTATTTGTATACCTCAGTTTTGTTAAAGGAATTAACAGGTATTATTTATATCATGATAAGCAAAAAAATACACTTTTTAATTCTTAAGACTTTAAAAAAGTCTCAAATAAGAAATAAATATAAAATTTGAGACATATATAAAAAAATATTCTTTAGCTTTGATTTGATCTAAGAATGTTGGTTCTACTTTCCATCTTTCAAATCTTATTCTGTAGGACAAAGAAAGTAAACTAATTTGTTTTTTTATTTTTGTCCTTGCCTTTTCTGAATTAAAAATTTTAATTTCAGAGAAAAAATTAATTCAATATTTTAAATTGTGTATTTTTTTAAACACAAACTGTAAAAAATTATGTATAAAATGCACAAAAATACTGATTTAGAAGGAATCATAAAAGTATAGCAAACTATGCAATTTTTAAGACTAGGGAAAGGTACTATCTTCCGTTATCATTTATTTACATGGAAACAAGTACATGGTTTTGAATTTTGAAAAGTAAATGTACACAAAATTGTACTTCCTGCCCTGGTATACATGCATAGTAATGTATATATTGTAGTTTCATGTCAATACACTTTATTCAGGTTTTGTATGAGTTATAAATATTAAAAGTCAACTTTTATGTGTTGTGACAAAAAATGTTATTCCACATAAATAAAACTTTGAATTATTGAATATAATAATAAGTATATTCATTTATCTATGTTTTATTATAACTTTTTACCACACAACCGAACAACTAATGAAATCATGTTCATCCCAAAGTCTATATGCGGATTTTACAGTCGCCTGAATAGTTCCCATGCATAAATATTTTGATTACATAAAATAACTTATTATAATCCAAATTAAACTCAGGCTATATATACATTGGTTATATTGACTGAGTCTATATATCTATATATTTATTCATTAGTTAAAATTACCCAATGGCGAATGCAGAGGATGATGGTTCAATATTCTGTAAAATCTATATATATATATATAACCTCTCTCTCTCACAATTTAATTCAAAGTTTTATTTTGCTGCTAGATTTACTGGATTTCCATCTTTATTTGGATATTTATTTATTATTTGTTTCAATTTTTATAAACGAACAATACCTCGCTAGATTTAATTGTTCATTTGATGTGTGTGTGGGTATTTATTCATATAATTGGCTTATACATACACACACACACATATATATATAATGAAATCAAAATGTATAACAAATAAATACCAAAACAAACAGGAGCTTTACTATTATTAAAATCACCAAGAACATAAAACATGAACTACTAAGAAAATATAAAGAAAGAGTCATTAGACTAAAATGGATAACCATTATAATTTCTAAGGCTATCACTAATTTAGGACAGTGACATAGGGTTAAGCATTGCTTTGTAGGATCTTAACACACACACTCTCTCTCTCTCTCTCTCTCTTTCCCCATATATATAATACTTCACTTATAAATTTTCTCTTTTAGGATTTCAATGCATAATGGTCTTCAGCCATTCAAGACTCTGCATAATAATAAGAAATCATAATATGTCTCTTTTTTAGTCCATTGACTCTTTTGGTTTCTTCCATTTTAAAGTTCTAACTCTGTTTCCTGCTATACATACGTTTTTTTTAAATCTTGTACAATATACCATTTACAACATTTTTTTATAGTTATGTGTCTTAAAATCTGGTTTCCATCTTCTGGCTTTGTAAGTTGATAGTTTAGTCTTGTTACTTTTTCAATTTATTATACTATATATATATATATATATATATATATATATATATAACAAAGTTTCGCTACCAGCCAACCTTCACCTGTATTTGCTAATACTCTGGGCCATAAGAAAAATAAGAAATGCCTAGGGAAATTTAACTATTATTACAAGTAAAACCATAATCTATTAATATAAAACGATAATATTATAGTCTATAATAATTACTAGAATATGTTAAAATCAAAGCTAAAACAATTAGATAAAAAGATATATATATATATATATATATATATATGAAAGAAATTTATAAAATATATTAAAGAAAATAAAGAACATAACAAGAAATAACTTAATAAAAACATGAAGAACGAATCTAAATAAGATATAAAAATGAAACACAAATAAGAACCTAGCGAGTCAAAAAGCAATTTCGGACTTAGGACCGAATAAGTGGGGTTAAACTAGTTTGAAGGAATTCATGGAAAAGATCGTACTTCGGAAAGACGTACATATACGTCCTGGGCAATTAACGCATTGGCTGAGCGAGACATTTATATGCGCCGGTGGCACTTAAATAGTTTAAAATCGTATTGCAGTTTTAGCGTGAATGTATAGCATTATTGAATTCAACACATTGTATGGAGGAGGCCGCAATGAAAATTATGATTGAATATTAGGTCGCAAAAATTGAAAGTTTGAAAAGCACTGTATTATACTCATTTTTTAAACTTTTTTAAATGCAATTACAATACACTATATGTATATCTTACACAAGAGAGAACAACTTTTACAAATTAAGGACGAAATAGGGATTGATCTTTTAACATGTGAGCAGGAAACTGGATCATTGAATTAATTTTGCTCTCATTAATATTCATTAGCTTAACAAAGATTCACAAGTTTATCGATCAGTTTGATCAATATTGAAACTTTCATCGAAATATGTTTTAAATGCAGAAACTCTCATTGAATACACAGTAATCAGTTCTATGATATTGTAGTAAAAGTTTTAATACATTCTTCAGGTTCTCTCTAAAATATAGGTTTATTCCCTAGAATCTCTTGTATTCTCAATTATGGTATGGTAATTTACATCTGTAAAGGTTGATACCATGTATTTTTGAATTTCGTAAAACATTGTATACTCTAATAAAAAAATTATTCATTCATACTTTCCTTCTTTTTTTTTTACTAATCGAATGATTCAACATGATTGCTTGCAGATGAGAATAGTATGAAAATGGACGAAAAATATTGAAATTTTAATTATCGATTGATTCAACATATCGAGAAGAAATTTTTATTATATATATATATATATATATATATATATATATATATTATAAATATATACATATATATACATATTATAAATATATATATATATACATACATATATATCTCGTTGAAATTTTCAATCATTAATAAAAGACTTTATATTCATCCATTCAAGTACAAATACATTTTTTAAAACTTGTAGTGGATGAAACTTGATATTAATACAATTTTTTCAAATATCGATTCATTAATTAAGTTAAAAAAAGCAATAAATAGTAACAAGCAAAAATAATAGTCCAACACCATAGATAGAAAGAAAATTCGTTCGTTGTGTCCCTGTAGCGTAATGGATTTCTAGTTCAAAGGTCGTGGTTTCGAATTCCACCTGAGATAGCCTAATTTCTGAGAATGAGATTTTTTTTACAGTACTTCTTTTCGATTAATTAAACTTAATGAATGAATCAATGGTAACAAACAAAAAAAATTGCCCAACACCATACATAGAAAGGAAAATGGGAAATTTCAAGGAAAATTGCTTTCTATTTTGTTGCTTAATATTGTGATTCTCTCATATGTACATACATAGCTATATTAATTATAACTATTTAATAAAAAGTAACTAAAATAAATTTTTTGTTTGTTGATTTAAGTAGGAATTGACTTAAATTTTTTTTCCCATTATGTTACTTGTTTTTAAAATAGTTTCTCAATATTTTAGGAAAGAATTAATGAAAAAATTATCACACGAAATTTTTAGCTTAACTTTTAACAAAACCGCGTTCTACATGGTCAATAAGATTTGAATCGATAGCCTAAGAAACATGAAAAACACGTCATCATTTTTTAATCAAAGAGTGTACCGGTTTCAGTCAGTTTAATTGAAAGATTAATCGGTAAAATGCAGCCTTTAACTTTTTCAAATTCAGTTAAAATATGTTCAAGCGTTTTGTATATTTATTATTGCTGAAAAGATGTACATATATTTCGTTTAAAATTTGATATCTCACGTTAGAAATTTTTTATTATAAATATAAATTAAATTATCTTTTTTGCGGCAGTTTTGTCATTTCTTATGAGTGTATCAATCTTTAGAATATCCATTTAATATGAAATAAAAAATTGCAAATGAGAGAGAAAGAGAAATTTGCATTCTTATGTAAGTGAAAACCTTATGAATTGTACGCGATATGTTTCCATAATTTCTCTTCAACTTTTATTATTCGTACATGTATACTGATTCAGTTTTGAGAGTAAAGTAACCGGCATTTACTGTCGGCGTTTCACCGGTATACTAACAGAGTTAAATTTATTTCACTTTATTAAATTTCCCTCTTACGTAATTCCTCACCAATTGATTTGAATAAAATCCATGGCACAATGACACAAGAATGATAATTGATATTATCCTTTTTTAATAGATTAGGACATTTTATCTAATTGTTTTATTGTTACAAATAAAATGCGCGTCTGATTGTATTACTTTTTTATTTCAAATACCAGAGGTGCTTAAAGATATTTGATTCACAGAAGGAAACAAATACTTTGAATTTTAATCATAATGGTGTGGTAGAACTGAATGCTTTCTCCCTTAGAAAAAGAACTAAGAAATCCTTCTTTTCAATCATAATTTTCAAAGAAACTAGCAAGCAAAATTGGTTTTTTTTTTTTTTTTTTTTTGAAAAATAAGTATGGATTTATTGCTTGCTTCAGATATAGAAATACTCAATCAGAAAGTAACATTAACACTGCAGGAAAATTTAATAATATTGAGGAACTCTGTGGTTATATTGCTACAGGTTCTATTCAAAACGAACATTCAAACTATTATTACTCCAATTTCAAAGTTTTTAGAGATAGTATCAGTAGGCATTAGATACGAATATAACTGTATTTAGGATGGCCAAATCATGCAACAATTTAAATCTTCACTATGTCTTAATAGTGACTGTTATGAAGTTTGAGAAAAATAATGGTAGCGTGATATTTATTCAATTAAACATTTGGTTTATTTACCTCATATAGCTATTAATTACAGTATGTACATTGAAGTTATTAAAATGATTGCTTAGCTCGTTAAAGTTCAAATTCTGTTGTTTGTGATGGATAGATTGCATCCGTTCTCAGAGAAGTTTTCAAATCGGTATTCTCTGTTTGCCCTCCCTATAGTCTCGGGATGGTAGCGGTCGGCCTCTTTATCCTCGAGTTGCATCTGGTTCTTGGGCGGAGTAGGAGGTACCTCAAGGTGTCAAAGGTTGCCGGGGCGATGACTAAATGCAAGACCTCGTAATCTTTTAAGGGTGCACGTGTACACAGAAAGCGGTTATCATGTCCACAAAAAGAGCTGTGTGGCGAGAAAACGTCACACAGTTATAATGTTTGTTTTTTCATGGAAAGCGTATCTAGACATCTTATCCGAAGTAGAAAAGCGTGTTAAATCATTAATAGGAATATTCATTAGTGATTTAACTCTGTTCATTCAATATTTGAAAAATTTAAAAAGCTAATGGGTGTTTATCAACGCGTCGCACTATAAAGCAACGCTAGGGCGGACCTCGCAATTTTGAACCATGGTCAAGTAAAAAGGACGACACTTGAGCAACACACGCCCCTTCTACAACTTCCACACTTCTCCAACGGACGAACTTCGAGCCTCAACAGATTTAACCCTTCTTTGCATGATTTTTTCTTTTTTTGTGTGTGTGAAACAAATCAGGGTGATAAATTCATGCTCCAGATTAAACGAAAAATATTTTTAAAAAACCTTGTATAAGTACATAATCTAAAATAATTAAAAAAACAGTACGGTGAAAATATTCATCATCATGCAAATTTAAATGTTAAAATAAATACAAAATAAATAAAAGAATAATATATATTTGTATTATTTTTATTCCTGATGATAATTAAAAAACAATTATTATTATTATTATTATTCTGATTTCCTCTGCATCGCGGTACTAATCTTCAGAATTTTCGTCATCAAGGCCATCTTTTCTGATAGCCAACCACTTTTTAACTGGTTCAAGTAATCTTCAATTTTCCTCTCTCTAAACTTCTCTATAAAACAACATAAAATAAATGTATAGTGAAAAATATTTTCGTCATAAATTAGTTGTGAAACAACTGCATACTGATGTAAATTTCTGTCACAGGGTTTTCGAAAGATTATTTGAGGTATTCGATATAAATTGCTCACAAAATGACAGAAACACAAAAAACAAATCTTTTCTCATTCTTTGTCGCTTTTATTAGCGAAAAAAATCTCAGATTAATTATGAAAAATATTTACAAGATAAATCGCACGTTTCTTCCAATCGCAACAAATAGCGGAATGACAAGTTCAAATCCACTATAATGATTATGACAGTTGATTTTTTTTTATACCTATTATACAATGGTCGTGAAAAAAGTTGTCAGGTACAAACAATTTACAGTAAAACTTTTTGTTCACTAAATGTTATGTTGGAAATTCACATCAACAGGCAAAGAAGGCTTAACGTGTATCAACCCCTCTACACGCCGGGTCTTCAGCGGCACTACGGCTCGAACTCATGACAGACCAACAACGAGTCCATGACCTTAACCTCTATGCAGCCGCAACCTGGAAATCTTATGAGAATACGAGTCACAAGGAATAATCAAAAAGGAATCATTGGATTTTTTAACTCCATTCTAGCCCACATTTCACCATATTTGATAAAAAAAAGTCTCATTAAGAATTAAGTATATTTTCATAACTCTTAAGGTAAAACTTTAGCCCATAGTAAATTTAGTTTAAAATTTTATGTGAGTCTCATAACTGATTAAGACTTGGTTAAGTAAGAGAAGGGAAGCTTGAGTTAATAGATATACAAGAAAAAAAATTTTAAAAAAGAAATAATACACTTTCTCTCTTTAACTAATTATCATCTTAACTTAAGTGCTAAATTTATTTTAAAATGGTAATATATAAACTAGTATTGGATGAAGAAAATTAAAAAATTTAGTCTTTAGATCAAAAATTTTTAAAAATGTTGTCTTATTTTGAATTTTAACACTTTTCTCTTTCTTATAAATATAATTACATTTTAAAGTGTCAGACTACCCTAAAATTGTGAATTTTGCCAAAAATTGACAAATTTTTGTATGGTTTTATTTTATAGGCCATTTTTTTAGCTTTATGAAAATACCAAATTTATTATTTTCCGTTCACTAGAACAAAAACTACAAGTGTTTTAGTAAGAGCAGATACCATTAGTTAAAGCAAGATATGTCATACTTTAAAACGCGTTTTACTCGAAATGTGTTTTTTTAAATGCTCAAACGGGGCCAGTGATTGCTCAAAAAGTTTTGAAAATAATTAACTGATATTGTTTGTGTATGTTCTGCATAATAGTAGAAGGGTTTTGACCTTCAATTTTATTCATCACCGTTTTATTACAAAATTTACAGTCCCTTATGTGAATATAATCACTGTTTTTTTAAGCAATTTCATATAACAATTAAGATAAAGTGCTCTAGTTTTTGTAAAAATTAAAATATCTCTTATCCTAAAGGTTGAATGGCATGGCAACACGTCAGAATTGAAAAATTGAAAATTTATTCATAAAATTTTGGTACAGTATGGGCCACGTTTTTGTTATTTTTTGTCAATTTTCACCCATTTTTTCCCATTTTAATAATAATAATTTCTTTTTCTCTAGTTAATTTTAGTATATATTTCATAAAATGTACTAAACAAATCTAAAAACAAGGGGGGAAAACCCCATATCTCTATTTTTCATTGTTTTCCATTTTAATAATAATAATTTCTTTTTCTCTACTTAATTTTAGTATATATTTCATAAAATGTACTAAACAAATCTAAAAACAATGGGGAAAAAACCCATATCTTTTTTTTTAAAAAAAGCTGTCGCAAGTAGTCGGATACCTTTAATATATAATAACTTTATCGATATGTTTAGTTTTTATAGTGCGCAGTAAGATAAATAAAACAGATTGTAGTAAATTATATTTCAGAAATATTTCGTAAGGCACGAAATTAATTATTAATACTTATAAAATCAAAGGAAATGATAATGTATTCAATGAAAAAGATATATATTTGCATTTACAATACATATATTTGCATTTAGAATAACAAACTCAATTCCGTTCACTTTACTATTTTTAAAGCATTTGTGCTTCCTATTAGCAAAGAAGTTTTATTTGTTGTCCGTTTACCAAAATGAATTTTCTAAAAGACTGCTTGTGAAACGAATTTCACTATTTTAGTTTTAAGTATTTAAATATTCTGATTCATTTTTCCTTGTTCTTAGCTAGAAATTAAATACATTTGAGGACATTTAGCAATTTTTAAGAGAGAGAGAGCTAAAGCTTGCTTTTAAGAACTTCTGTTTCTGAAGTAATACCCTCACATGTTCAGATTACTTTTTAATGGATATACATAATGATTAGAAACTTATGTTACGTCATAAATGTTTACAGTTCTCTGAAAATGCTGATTTTAATTTTTGAAGAAATAATTAGTGAGAAAGAGGAAATTATATGCATATATATATATATATATATAAGTCACAAATTGATATGTCATAATTAACTTCATATCTTCCCCCATCTAATGGATAGTTCCCTATAAGATGATAATATATTTCACTTGAAGTTAAATCTTGATTTTAAGTTTTATTTTAAATAACATATGAGCAAATGGTGTGGGCCGTAACTTAAACATCATTTAATCAAAAATTTGAATCATTGTAAAATGAAGCTAGTTTATTCAGCTATTTATGTATAAATTTATGCGCCTTTTCGCTTGTGATTTTTAATGAGGCGAGCCTTGCAAACTTCTTAATGATACTAATTATACTCTTGGGAGATTATTTCCCGTGCTATGGAGCTTCAAGTTTAGTGTCTATTTTTCTCAGTAGCGTTTATTTTCTAATGTAACATACTGATAAAAATAAGTCTATGCTCTTTTTATGTACAAAATGCATTAAATTACTCGTAAAGTTTTGTTAAAGATCAGCTGAATATTATACACTATCTTTTAATGCTTCACTGATTTTAATGAATACTTTCTCAAAAAACTGAAGATTATCATGTCAATATAGTTAATATTAAGACTATTAAATAGTTAATGATATTTTTTGCTAAATTAAGACGAATACATGCATACGTATTATACATATACAAATTTATATATAATTATTCGCCTGTGTCACACATTATACGTAAACATTATTATTTTGATTCTATATAACATTATTTTTCTATGTTGCATTAGTGATAATATACATCGTTTTAAATATATTTTGAGATTCAAGAACATTATTATTTTAGTGGTTATTAAAATTAATTAAAAGTGTGTGTTGATAAATATACAGATATATCAACAAAACTGCCAAAAAAAATCTGTCATAAAAACTCCCTCTTTCAAATGGGCTGCATTTTGTCAGATTAACCTTTGCAGACACGACAAGTCCCTAAATAGCGTAAGCAATTTTATTGGTAGCCTGATTCACCATGGTTTCATACCGTGGCGGTTCCCACTACCAAACTTTTGACGCTTGAATTCATTCGATTCAAGCTCTTGTCGAATGTTAAATATTTAAATGATTTAATTTTGATGAAAGTAACAGAACTAAATTGCTACTCATGGGATTTTTTACATATCGTACAATCAAATGGCATGCAGAAGTACGATTTTCGCATCCAGAAAATCTAAAGATACCAGCTAGGATTGAACCCGCAACTTTGGCTTAGGAGACAAGCAAGCTCCCTTTAAGCTACTGATACGACGTCATAATAATTAGGTACTTAGGTACTTAAAATGTATGAATGTAAAATTTAAAATATGATACTTGATTACAGAATAGTTGTATCTTCTTAAATGGATAAAAATATGATATTTAAAAAGATACCCTTTTTTCCATAATCAATACAACATTAGAACAATATAGTTGTAGACTTTTTCCTTTAGAGCTAAGTGTATTTTATAAATTATTTGATTAAGGTTCAATTGTATGTATTGTTCCACGCATATAGTTTCTTTGTTAGTAATTTAAATTGAGAAGAAATAAAATTATTTTAAATTTTTTCAAAATGTCTCAGAATTATTCTGCTTTTCTCCCAGTGTTGTACGTATTCCTTAGAGTTGCTAAATATACACACAGGAATCTACTTTGAATCATGGAACAGATCTATTTTATGTTGACACACTGCTATTACATCTTGCGTAACGTGTGAAACTCGGTCTTTTAAAATTTCAAGTCATATTTAGCATTCCCACATGTAATTTCAATAGGTCAATGTTATGTTGATTACATTCTGAAACTATTGATGTTACTTTTTATAGCGTGTTATCCATGTGGACAATTTCGAGTATAACAATACTATTTTCCATACGATTCTCATATTCTGTTCAAACTTTCCGTTATTCTGGAAATTCTTCAGATTCTTCCATACTGAGCATGTATGGACAAGATAGATCCCTAATCTGGGCATGGTAAATAATTCTGCAATTCTAGAACAACATTTGAAACTCATTGGAAAAATCTTTCTCAGAAAGAGAAAATGTCAATATCATTCCTTCTCTAAATGTATAAGTGGATTGAAACAAAGTTTCATCTACGTTAATTTTTTCTAAGAAAAAAAAATTACACGGGAATTTTACTTTTTAAGCTCTTATTCGTATGTTGTTTTCCTTGTTTCGTCTATACCTTTATAACTAGGTATATATATCTTTAAAAAAATTAAGAGAGTTATATGTATTATAGAAAAAGATGCATTTTCAAACTACTCATTTAATAATATTTCACTTGAATTTACAATAAATGTGAATTTTTTAGTAGAATTTTAAATTCTTTATTTTATAAAACTAAAACTACTAGTTATAAATTTGAAATAAGAACTTTTAACAGGAATATGTTTTTTAAAATGAATGTACTCGAAAAAAAGCCGAAATTACATAAATATGCAATCCAGTTATTAGAAGACTTTTTTTAGCTATCTTGCTTTCTGTAAGTTAAGGAAACATTTCGATTTTTCATTTGAAAAGCTTGAAAGAACTTGAGTATTTTTAAAAACTCACTTCATAAAAACCTAATTACTCTAAATTTTCTCACTTAAATTTAAAAATATACTTCTGTTTGTGAAAATCTAAAAAATGTCACATTTACACTCTCTACTCGCCATTGATTTTCGAATAAAGGTGCAAATTGTAAAATAATTAATGCTGATGTCATCTTTAATTTTTCTTTTACTATGTAACACTAATATTTGTGAACAAAAGAAACTTTAAATTTAATATTTTCTTCTTAAAGGGATTTTTACTATAAGCTAAGCAACATAGACATGGTTTAGAGCAGGGATCGGCAAAGTTCTTGCTATGGTGCACCAAACCAATCTACCAATATGATTCAGGGTACCACTTGGTAGGAAAAATTTGAAACAATTTGATTCCCACGGTAATGCGTGGAGAGTTAGGGGATAGATGTCAAGAATATAGATTTAGAGTTTTATTATACATTATTTATTTATTTTTAAAGATATTTATCAACATAAAAATAAACAAACTTTAACTTAATTCAACATAAATAAAAATTTTAAAAAGTGTACATATATTTTATATTATGTATCATTAATTACTAAAATAAGAAATATAAGGAACACACAAACAAAATATGAGTATCTCTTCAATATAGTTAAATATGTTGTCAATGCACCCCTCTATTTTATATTGATATATCAGGAGTGTATAATTTGTGACTTTATATTCCATACGATTATAAATGTTCAGTTGAGTTCACAAAGATGTTGTTAAACAACTTCTTGACAGACTCAAAATACTTTTCATGCGAGAAAAGATTTGTTCACTCAAATATAGGTAGAACAAAAAGAGGAAAGTAGAAAACATGTAATTGTCTCTTCAAACAATTAAATATCTCTAGAAATGGCATCTAACAATTTATAATCGCTGTCGATTTATCGTTAACATACAGATTTTTTAAAAATTCCGTAAATTTTCCTATCTATAACTCTGAAGATATTAGTTCAATGAACTCCAGTTCAAAATAATCAAATCAAAAATTGACTAATTTGTAGAGAGGAGAAGAGTATTGTACAATGTGCCAAATTTGGCACGTGGTCATAGGTTGCCAACCCCTCGTTTTGAAGTACTGTGTGCTAAATTAGTCTAATTATAAATTAGTTACTTATCTAATTTCATTCAATTAACAAACTCTGCAATGATTATTTAACTTTTAGTTTATTTGCACAAATATAGTGCAATATAATTAAATTTTGTAGTCATAATTTTCAAGGTTTACGACTGAACGTAGTTTTTTTTATTTAGGATCTATGAGTTTTTAGGTATCAATTTAAATACTATTTTAAAAGCAAAGGATATATCTTGATCAAAACATTTATTCATCCGTACAAATTTAAAAAGTTATACAAAAAATATTTTTTCTTACAATAGATCATCAATATTATAAACTGTCACTTTAAGGATATTTTTAACTAAAAATAATTCAAGTATCTATGAATGTTTATCGACGAAAGCATCTCTACTTCGATAAAATCAGTAGATATCTTACTTAAAAATGAACTTTATGCTTTTCACAATTTCGAGATAACTCTGAGCTAATATTTTATATTAACCTACATTTGTAATAATTAAAACGTTGTATATCTAATTACGGTGAGAGAATATATTAGTGACATAAATACTTATATATATATATAATCAATGTTAATGTTTGAATTATTTTACATTAATTGTTCATAATTATGAAATATGTTTACTTCTTTAGAGCTATTTTCTTCGTTGGTATAATACAAAATTCATTTAATTTTAAGGATTCACTTACTGAAAAAAATGTTTTGTGTGCAATGCTCTAGTTCTCTCTTCAAAACATTTTTTTTCTTTATTTTTGTGAAAACAACTCTATTGAAAAATATTTCTTGTGAAGGGAAAATATTGCACTATATATTAATATAAAAGTCGAACTTCGGCAATCGATTTTTGTAAACGTTTTAAAATGCTTTAACTTATTGAAAACTCAGTAAATATTGCTTATTATGCCTTTTTTTAAAAATTTCAGTTTAAAGAAACAAAATTATTTTTAATTTAATTAACGATTTTCAAGAAATGTTAAATAAAATTATTAAATTTTAAATACTTCAGTAAAATGGTAAATTTTTAGAAAAGCATTAAAGTATAAAAACAGGACCGAATTACCTGCAATACTTTCCAGATAGCTAATAAGTATCTATTCGTTGAAATGTCTAGTTCTCAGCAATAAAATGCAGTTACCTGGAATCTAGAGTAATTCTAAAACGTTTGTCCAGTAAAGCGTAATACCAAACATGTCTTTAAGCCCCTTTTTCTATAACACTGTATCTTTAGAGTAAAATGGAGTACTATAATAAAACACATGAAAACAGTGTATACTGAAAACTTTTAGTTTGTTTTTGTGACGATTAAAGCTCTACATCTACTTACTGTCGTTGAAATACATCTAATCAAGGTAAGAGCCTACTTGCACAGAAAAAAAGCACTAAAAGCATCTGGCATTTGTCTTCTGTCTGTTGAAGCGGCGTTAAGTTAGTTGGCTCTAGTTGCTAATGCTACTGACAGTTTACTGAGAATATTTTTTGACTCAGTTTAACTGAATTTAGAGAGGAATGCTTATTTATCAAGATGCTGCTGTCCTTAAGCTGATTTAAAGAAAATGTTCTTTTTTATTGTTATTATTTTTTTTATTCACCAACATAATGAGTAACATAAAGTAAAATATGTGTATAATCATTGTTATAGGAATATAAATGTTTTCTTTTCTAATATCTATTATTTTTCCTGTGAGGTTATTTAGAACTCTTGTAAATAATTATTTAAATACATTAATTTGTTCCCATTAAGGGGGCAATAGACCATTAAAACTTATTTCTTAAATTGTTAGCTTAAATAGCTGAAAATGGAATCAATACAGTAAATGATTCTAATATTTCATAATTTAAGTATATTTAAAAATAACTATTGCAAACTGATTTTGATTTAAAAAAATTAAGTTTTTTAAACTATTTTTAAAAATGTTCCTTGCACCTTAAATCTTAAGATATGTTCATAATATTTTTGTTTCATATATAGATGAACTACAACAAATATATCTATGCATGGATATATGGATATTTTTTAAATTCAGGATAAATTTGATGAAAAAAAGATAAATTTTCTGTACTATAAAATATTTCACTAATTATCACAGATTCAAGGTATTCAAAAGAACACAAAATATCATCCGACTAATGCTAATCTAATGCACAAATTTGAGAATTATATCGTCTTTCATAAGTTGTGAAAATTTCAAAGAGATACGACCTAATTTGAAACGAAGGAGCATTTTACGTAACAATGAAAAGGGAAAATTTACCAACTAAGAAAAGTGCATTTTAAACATTTTTTCTGCGTAAAATAAATAAAAATAATTCAGTAATTATTAATCAAAATGACAAGAAATTTTGACAAAATTTTCTATGAAATATAAAAAATATTATTAGCGTAAGAAATCAAAATCGCAATTTTGACAAAAATATGATATTAAGAGGAAGATCCACCATCCCCTAAACACTAAACTAACCGACATTTCATGAATACCTATTCCTATCACGAGTGGCTGAATAACCACTACTCAAAAAAACGATGCATTTTAATTATAGATTTAGATCTTTGACAGTTGGATAGTGAACAAAATATTGTTTTCTATTCAAAATTCTTGTTACATTTTTAGCTCATTTTTTAAAATTTTTATTCATTTATTATGTTAATTACAATATTTGGTACTGTACATTTTCCACATACGTATTTTTTACATTTTATACAAAAGATATTAGTCTTTATAATTTTACTATGTCTTATTTGATGAGCTACTAGTCCAAATGAATCTATAGCTGCATTTGTTTTTGTTTTTGGGGAACATTTTTTCTGCTTAGTCGCCTATCTTGTTAATATTCCATCCTAAACTGTTTTGACAATTGAAATAAATATTCTTGTCACGGATTTTCTTCACTCATCGTTTCTTTTTATAAAATCCAAACACTAACTTCACTATTGCCACAGCTAAACCCCACTAAATTTAAGATATTAAAAGAAATGCATGTAAAGACCATCTTTGTGATTTAAATTTTGCTATATATTCAGGCTATTAGATTGGCTACAACTACACCGAATTTTTTAAAAATCTAATTGTCTTTGAAATATGGGCAGCACTTTTTTCTATTTCAAAGGATAAATAAATTGAACAAAGTACGAGTAGTTTTTTTAATTGGTATTTGTTTTGTGAATCGAAATATTAAAATTATTTTATTTATATAATGTTTTTCAGAAACACACACACACACATCATACTGTTATTTGCCTGCCTTATCAATTTTGGAAGCTTTCTTTTATTTTTCTTTTATTATTATGTTAGTATTTTCCGCTTGTTAATGTCAATGTACGGATGAAATAGTTCAATAAAGGGATTTTCCGAAGAATTCGAAATAACATGAATTTCTGAAGTGATCAAATGACCACTCGCGGTAGACTAGAATAATACTTCTGTTGTAGGTAAAATGCTGCATAATATTTTACAAAACCACATCAAAAAGCATAATAATAGAACTATTATTAAAAAAAGTAAATATTATAAGTTGTTTTGAAAATAAAAATATTAATTCGCGGTTCATTGTTTTGATTTTAAAGATATTTTTAATTCCATTGATACAAATGATAAAATTTTGGCAAAAAATTTAGAAAATCACACTGTAAATATAACATTAATATAAATTTACACAAATTTGAAATTCTCCTAGAATTAGCTCAAAAACGACCTATATTAGTTTTAATGATAATCTTAATAAACAAATTATAAAGGTTTGCCACAAGGGGAACCTGCTAGTAATTGGTTAATTTTATAAATAGTGACTTTTTTTTTTTATACTTCTAGATATATTGATGACTTATTGTTTCAAGTAAAAGTACTTGTATAATTTTACCCTCAACTCAAACATGTGCTCCTTCTGAGTTCCAAGTTTGCTAGAGAACTAAAGATCCTGAGACTAGTTTTCAAGGGACTTAGTATAAATTGACATCCGTATCTTGATCAACTTGTTTCCTCCAGAAATGCTTTTAAAAAAATTCTGTGAATTTGTTATAAATATTTGTAATCATTCCTTAACCTCAATTTTCCCCCCTTCTTTCCTTAGTAAAGTGTGGTTAACACTTACTTTTGTGAGTCCTGAGCGATACTTTGTGGTGAACGGAGATTTTATAATGGGTTTGAATAATAATAACAATAATAAAACACATTTTTATTCAAACTACTCAAAAACCTGGTTAAAACTAACAATAAACTTTCTAAAACCGATTACCTAAATGTAGCGTTCCATATTATGGATAATTTATTGCATAATTATAATATTTATCATAAAAGAGATTATATAATTTTAATATTATTAAAGTGCCTGCTTGAAATTCAATTATTTCAATTTCTATTTATAGAAATATTATTATTTTCTACATAAATCTCATTAATATATTACTTAATGAAGAATCTAATATCTTTTTTTAACCTTATTAGTTTTTGTATCGCACATGAATATCCCATTAATTTTCTTTACAATTATGTTTCTAGTGAGATAAAGTCACAAGATAGATTTTAAAATTAATATTTTACTTAAATATTTTTTTAAAGAGTAATTTTATTCAATTTTTTATGTTATTATTTTTAACTATATTATTATTCAATTTGTACTGCATACAGTCAAAAGATGGCACACCGTGTTAAATAAATGTAAAAATATTTTAATTTATAATAGCCTCGTTCTCAATGTTTGATAATCCTCTTTATTCTAAAATTTTCCTTTTAAGATAATTTAGATTTCTTTAGTATAAAAAGCTTTATTTATTTATATAACTGCTTTTATTATTTTCTAATTTTTCCTTTTATGCGATGCTGCGCTAAGATGGTTATGTATTGGCGGAAGATTAAATTGGCGATGTGCTGTGGGAGTATGTTAAATTATTTTAATAACACTTTATACTCTAACGTTTTTAATTTTTAACGTTAATTAATTTTTCTTGTTATAATTAGTGCATTAGTGTTTTAATAATAGCATTAGTGTTTTTATTCTTCTAATAATGGCGTATTAGTAGTCATATTTCCTCTCCTTATAGCCCAGAAAAATAGTCAAATTACAGGTTAATGTTGGCTGGCCTCAAAATAATGCCAGCCCTTGATTTTAGTTCTTAAGGCTTTATATATATGCGTAATATTTCGAAGTCAGCATTGAGAGCTTTATGTAAAACACAGGCGAGCAATCATCACATCTTTTTGCTAAAACAAACCAGCGCCAAGTGAAAGGAAATTTTAATTGACTGGTAAACTTATTTCCAGAACTGCTAAATATAAGTTTTTAGTTTATTATGTTTTCGACTGGAAAGTAAGGCGTGGGAGAGTAAATGTGAAGATCCTAAAAATTAATGAGCTAGAATTGAAATTGTTATGTTTGGAATATCTTTTCTGAGAAATAATTAGCTGTTTAATTAAAAACTCGAATATGTTATATAAAATAAGTGTTAAATGGTAAACATGAGATTTTGTTTTAGACATAAGTTAATTATCCTTATATATATATATATATATATATATATATATATATATATATATATATATATATATATATAAAAAATTTCTCTACAAGAGAGAGATGAAGTAGCATGATCAAATTGAACAGAATTGAAATTGTAAGAAAACCAGACAATAGGTTTTAAATGAATAATTAAGATAAATATAAAAAAATATAAAAGCATGGATGCTACAGTATTATAACATTGCTGAATTAGAACAGCTTAAATATAAAATAATATATATATATATATATTGGGATATTCTCTAGAAATTTTATAATAAACTTCTGAAAAATAAATATATAACTAAATACGAAACTTCGAAATTGAAAATAAATCTGTGTAAATAGAAACAATCATGAAAGCTTATTTAAGAGAAATGATGCCTATCATCATAAATTGATGACATATTATTTGAGTTTATTGTCATTTATTTTTAACCATCAAAAAAAGATAAGAGAAACGGGTTATTATTCCATATTGACATAAAAAATGTTTGCTTTAACTGCTTTTTTTTCTTCAATTTTATAGCATTCAAATCAACAAAAAATTTGCCATTAAGTCATTTCAACACACTAAATGCATCTTATTTCATTTTGTTAAATTAGTTTTACGATAACATTTAAATATTTTACTGCGAAAGTTTTCAATTATGTACCATACATTACTACTGAGACTACTCTATATTTAATTTGAATTTGTAAAAAAAAGTGCATTTCAAAAACATTGGAAGAAAGGCTGTTAACTTAGATCGTAACTTTTAATAACATGATGATTAAAATTTATTAGCCTATTTAACAACTGCCATAAAAATGGAATCTAGGGATTTTTTTTATACCTTCATTGAAAAACTTTTTTATGAGTTTAGAACGATCCTTTTACATTTTCTGGAAAAACGTTCAAAGCTAGCTAGCTGACTCTACATCTGCCTTGAGCTAGATTTTTTTTTATTTAAAACTTAATTATTTAAGTTTAAGTACATTGAAGCATGACATAACTTAAAGATTTACTACACCACTTGTTGATGCTTATAACTTATCTTCGTAGTAATTATTTTGAAATTATTAGAGCAATTTTTTCCTTGTCATTTGTGAAGTAGGACCAATTAATAAGAGCTGTAATCTGTCTGAAAACTATAAAACACTAATTAAATTTGGTTAACAAATTAACCCTAACTATTTAACATCTTTAAGATAGCTTACAGTACAAGAACTATTTGTTATATCAAATGCACTTAATTAAATTACATCCTGTGATTAATTTTCTGTCACTTTTAATAACTATTTATGAGGATTAATGAGCAAGTTTTCTATAATTATGCCTTCACTAATAAAATTTTATTGTATTCCAGAAATTTTTACTCTTGTATGAATTTAAATCTCTAATCACTGATGGGTATATGCATATACATTTTCATGACATTTTTAGTAATGTGTCTTAATAACTTCTCTGTGTGCTAGAAAAAAATTGTCAATTAATCCGTAAACTTCATGAAAGCTCCTTTCCTAGCAAAATAATAACAAGTATTGATATTATTGCTCACGTCTTAGCACATTTCTCAGAATACCTGCTGTATTGTTGCTGAAACTCTGGTATCTGTGAAACCCAAAAGCGTTTAATTAATTTGAGTATATTAGATGTAAGACATCAAGATATCATTTTTATCACTGCATAGTTTTACGAGATATTCTGTGGAAACTACGTTACTGAATAAAACAAAACAGTTTATGTGAAGTTATCATAAGCAAGACTAACTAAGCAGGTGGCCGAAGGTATTTTATTAAAACTTGTGTCAATAAGATATATTTTGTTATTGCGTTAATAAAAGGCTATTTGTAAGTAAATTATCCACAAAATTGTTTACCTTATTTTTATAAATAAATCATGTTGCGTTAAAAATTATCTCAGGGTTAGTATAGTATTAAAATAGTTTACATATAGAAATTATTTTAAAAAGTTAGAATATTAAACTTTTCGAACGAGCTTTAATTAATGTATATTTTTATTTCATTTCAAATACATATATAAATAATACTTTACTTAATGTGTAAAAGAACTATTGATTAAGCAAATGTGATTCAAAATAACAGTTGATTTTCTTAAAAATTATCTTACGGAACTTTTCAGACTGCAATACATATTTTTTCTCATATTCTATTGCATATAATATTTAAGGTATCCGAACACGTTCAGAGTACTTTTTAACAAAATAGCATACTAAAACATTATAAATGCTCTTTTAGGACTCAATACCAATGAATATTACTATATTTAACTATCAAAATTTAAAATAAATTACCTGAATTTTACTAAAATCACAAGTATAAGTGAAATTTTAGCAATATTTCTAAAAAACTTCAAAGCAGTTAGAGAAAAAAGTAATAAACATATATTAGTAAAAGTATTACTCAAACAAATTAGATGCATTTATCTAGAAAATGTACTAAAATTTTAGTTTTTTATTAAAATTTGAAAATTTTAGAGCTGATTGAGTAAACATTATAAGAAATGTTACATTTTTTTTAGACCATTATTTATATAACAAGCCATAACTCAATAAATATTCATACAATAAGAAATATTTTAGTACATTCTCCAGAAAATAACATAAATATCAGGTTCAAAAAGTTTTATAGAAATATATGCGTAATATTTTGAGCTATCAGACTCACCATGATAGATTTTGAGCAATTTAAATGCCCATTTCTGGTAAATCAAAAACCACTTCCGGTTTTTCTAAATTTATAAAATTGATTGTAACTTGGCCTCTAGGTAGTGTAGAAACAAAACAAAGTATGTTTCGTAAAGTCAAAAGATAGCTCTATTCAATAAAATAAAAAATAAAAAATATCTGTTTTGACTGAATTTGGTCATTTTCAACGTGTTCGGATACCTTAAACAACAACGTTCTAACTTCTGCTTTAAAAACTTTTTCTACCCAAAAGTGTTTCATCTGAATGGTGCCATTCCTTGTATTAAAACAATACGTAAAAAATCCACATATTGAAATAAATCAATAATTAATAGTAAAATAAATAATAAATCACCATACAAGAAGGCTCTGTTAACTTTCAATTTACTGTAAATGATTCTTTTGATGTTATGCAGTGGCAAACGAGAGTCAGATTGGGATATGAGAGACCCCGCTTTAGGAAACCTATCTGCCTTCTCATACAAAAGTACTCAGTACAAAAGTAAGATTATTGAAATTATAACCTCGTGCGGCGTGAGAAATACGATGAGACCAGCATTGAATGTTCATACCACGGCTGACGATAGTGCCCAGTACATGACTCGACATTGAATGAAAGAGGTTTTGAATGTCTTGGAATATAACACGCCATGTTGCTTCCACATTTTTCCGAAGTTGATGAGTTGTATCTGTGGAGGGTGTATGCCAGGCCAATTGTTATCCAATAATCGACTAGTTGTGTTCTGTAGGCTTGAAAAGCCTGGATAAGGTAGCAATGCAGTCTGATGGAAGATGCCTTGAACATTGAATGCCACGTATGGTCTCGCATTGTCCGATTTGAATGTGGCGACAGGAAAGAAAGAGGACTCCAACTCCAAAATCTCAGAATGAGGGTTCATGATGGTTATTGTTCCAGCAACCTGTGCTGGAAATGAGATAATGGAATCCCGTATCACCCGAAACTATAACACAGGGTGCTGGATCAGTATGGCGATGCATAAGATAACTGCTGAGCAATCTCTCTCCAGAGTTTTTCCAGACTCTATCTAATCCGATCATGTTGTTCAAGAAAAAAACGTGATTCGTCTGTAAAGACAACGCCGGGTCGTTTGATCGTCTATGTCCATTGTTTAATATACTATTTCAGAGGAAAAAGCCTGTGGCTCTGAAAAAAAGGTAATTTTAGCAGTGAGCGTCTTATGGAAATTTCTCTGCGCTTCAAATGACATGTGAAATAGTACTCCAGATTTCAATTGTAGTGCAGCATACCTACTTGTTATGATATGGATCTTGATGTGACAGAGTGATCCATCAATGTCCTGCGTACATACACCTGTCATCACGGGTAGCGATACGACGAGGCTGGTGTAATCGGCGTTGTCAATCAGTCGTTCCCCCTCGCATCAATTCATTAGACTTGCATCACTGTTGCTCGATTATGTACGAAATAACCCCAGATTTAACCCTCTGGGTGGCTGAGGCTCTAATTGAAACACATTCAAAAGCGGTCTACTTTTTCAAAGCTGGCGGTAGCGAAACGGTTCCTGTGTACTTTTGGGAACTGCTTCGAAAATGCACCACAGTTTTATGCCTTCCCCCCTTTAAGATACGGGAGGTCTACAAGCACTTTTGTTGGGGACGATTTTATTGCTTTTTCGGTTTCTGTGTTGTTGGAAAAAGGGGAGATTTCTCATTCATAGCTGTTGCCTTGGGAGAAAATTGTGTGATGAACGTTGGATCCTCATCACGGCGAACAGAAACCATCCAATTTGTTGAATCATAGTAACAAGCAAATAAAGGATAAAAAATAAAGATTTAAAGAAAAGGCGAGTTAAAAGTTGAAAAATATTTTTAATAAGCAAAAGAAAATTAATTTTTTTTCTCCTATTACTTTTTAAAACTAAAAAAAAAAAATTAAAAAAAAACATTTTTATTTTGGTATTACGATTTGATCAAGACAGAAGTAATCCGTAATCATTGTTGAATATCAGACTAAGAAAACGCAAACCGATTTTCCTGTTTTTTTTCTTTCTTTTTTTTAAAAAAAAAATATGAGGTAAAAAAGTAAAAGTGATAATTTTTTTTAAAAAGCAAAATGAGAATAAATGTAGTATCATTATATACCAATGATTCACAAAGGTATCTATATGCACTCCCAGGGGTCTATGACGACCTGCAAGAGTTCCACGCGAGTAAAAAAATAATTTGGGGGCTCATGAGGTGTAAATGGGGGTCTATGATCGTGGTTCTCATTAAACCAGATCATGACGTTAATCTTTAAAAAAATTTGATCCAGTGGGAACCAGATTTTACCAATTTAACGTTTACTAAATTTAGTGAGGTTAGTTTAACAACATAAAAGTTGACTACCATACTAGGTGATAACCTAAATTTTATTAATACAAGGAATATTTCAGCATTTTTTTCCAAAATTAAGCTAAAGAAGTATAATATTGAACGTCACGAATTTTTTAAATTTGTCAACATTTAAATGCCCTTACTCAGATTTTGAAACTAAGTTTGAGATTGTTTTTTTAGTAATACAGCAGTAGACAATGATTTCAAATAGTCGCTTTGAAAAAAAAAGTGTCATATTGCAATAGGAACTTATTAGAATAGGTCCTAATGAAGATCTTATAGAAACGGATGTCAGTAATTTTGGCTTTAAAAAGACATACCTGATATTTGTCACAAAATAGGGAATATCATGAGAAAGTTTTTAAATGTGTTTTTCCTTGTGAGAGGGAGTTTCACTGAGTTTGCCAATCTCAAAACAAAAAAAGAAAGGAAAAGAAAGAAAGAAGTAGGCACTTACGAAAAAGGAAGGTTAGGGTTAAACCTGACAAGATTGGTATTAAATATTGAAAATTTGTTATTGAAACACCAGATTCACCCTTCTCTTTAAAAGCATTTGTTCAGTTATTTTGTTTTAACTTTAATTCATTATATGCGCTTCTTAATTTTTAAACGCAGAACTATACTTCATTACAGTTAAAAATTTAATTTTTTGAAAGTAGTAGCACCAATTATCAAAAAGACATTTAAGTTGATAAATTTGCAAAAATTTAATATTAGGTAGGCAGGGGTCTACCCGAAACCTAAAACATGGCAAGGGGTCTATGAGACGAAAAAGTTTGGGAACCTCTGTTATATATACGATGAAGAAGTTTGTACAATAAAACTGGGCTTTCTGCATTTTTATTATATTTTTAATTTAAAAAAACATTAAAGAGATTTTAATACTTTTAATTTATGCAAATTTTAATCCTTAAATTTATACTTTTCTGTTGAATGAATTTTTTCGGCATAAATTAAATCTCATCATAACAACTTGCACTAAGAATAAAATAATACTCTCACCACTTCAGCATTTGTGTCGGAACCACAAAATACACTTTCAATCAATAATTTTAATAAGGAAATATATTTTTCTTAAATGTGTTAAATGCGAAAGCGTTTCTTCCCATTTTCTACTCAGATTTGATTTTCATCTTTTCGTTTCTTTAGTATTACATCCTTTAAATGCATATTCGCATATATTTATAAATTGGAAATTGTCATCCGTAACTACATCTTTCAATTCAGTCATTGCAAAGATGTGTGTGCATTACTGATTAATTTTGTCTTTTAAAAACAGTACACTTAAAACATTTTACATAAGTAAAATTAACTGACAATTAATAATATAAGAAATTTTATAAGCAATTTTAACATTTAGAGATGTATCCTTAATTCCAGGATTATAACCTTACAAATTATTATTTTATTCTTAAATATTCACAGTATAAATTCATCATCCTCATAATTCATTCTATATTGCAAGAAAACCCTACCTTTTGCTTTTGAAATGTTATTATATTAAAAAATTTTGTGTAGTTTTGTAAAAAAATTACACATGTGGAAAAAACGGATTATAATTTTTGGTTTTTAAATAATATTCTCTTAAGTGTCGAGAATTTTTTCAAATTTAAGGCATAATAACAAAAACATCAGGGTTTTTTAAAAAAATTTTGTGGCCCATATATTTGGAAAGCTTGCTCCAATTGAACTGGGATCTCTCTCTTATCATTTTAGGATACTTTCAAACTGTAAAAAAAGCCTTGGCTCTAGGCTGGATCTTAGACAAAGCATACATTCCAGAAGACCTGAAAACCAATGAGGTTTTAAGAAATTTTAAGTTTTCTGAGATTTTATTTTAGTTTTGAATTCACTTTAAAGTATTTTTGCATTCTAAATTAAAATTAATTGAAAATATTTTTGAACACAAGCCGTTTTTTCGTGTGAAATGGGTATTAACTGAAATTTTTAATTTCTAAAATCATTTCTGTTTGCTATGTTTTGAAGCTTTTGAGTTCTCTCACATTTACTTAATTAAGATTAATTTAAAGACCACTATATTTATTTGTACACATAATTTATATAATTTAAAAGCTTTTTACTTTGTTTTCATTAATTTTTTACTGTTGAAAAATGGCATGACAAAAATGTAAGCAGGCTTCTGTGAGAAATAACATTTGAAAGGGAAGGAATACGCGACTGAAATCTATAAATCTAAAATCCAGCTTTCACAGATGATGTTACAATTAGACTTCAAAATGTAAATGTTCTGAATACAAATGTTGTAGAAAGAACTAAATATTTCCCTGATGTCTAAACTACATTATAGTAAATATTTTGTAGTACTACTTTAGTATTTTCAAGTAATGCAACAAAAACCCAACTTGCTAAACTACCCCGATTTAGAAAAAAAAAATTGACATTATTTACAAACTTGATGATTTCGGGATTACCTTTATATCACTATTATTTTGTGCGTATAAATGTTTTTGTGTATTTAAAACTCCTGTGAAAATATTAGGTTAAGATGAAACCGAATAATCTATCAAAGTAACAAATGTTATTAATATTGCGTAAAAGAATATTTTGAATTAAAAAATATATTTTCAGTCATAAATATTTCAAGTAGTGTTTGGATGTAGACATAATTAGAAAAATAACATATTAAAAATTAGGGCTTTACAGACACTATTAGTTTTTGTTTTTGCCTTTCCAAATTTTATAAAGTGTTTTTTTCAGACTTTTAATTTTGAAAATGTGTTTTCTAATCCCTAACGCTTTTTTTTTCCAATCTTGAAATATCTTGTAAATACTCCCAAACATATGATCCATAAAAGTTCATATGGATTTAGGACTGGGAGCTCCAGTTATGTTTTTAAAAAATCTTAAAGTTAATATTTGAAAAATTTCGTGTTTTTCCAGGTTTAGCTATAAAAATAA